>CAUYUJ010000689.1:0-15000 GCA_963575745.1 Prorocentrum cordatum
CTCTACTCATCTCTCTCTCTCTCTCTCTTTCTCTTTCTCTTTCTCTTTCTCTTTCTCTTTCTCTTTCTCTCTCTTTCTCTCTCTCTCTCTCTCTCTCTCTCTCTCTCTCTCTCTCTCTCTCTCTCTCTCTCCCTTTGCTGGACTTGTGGCTCTGTGCGCGCGCGCAAACTAGTTTAGACATCGAGGACTTCGGCGCGACTCCATTGGCGCTGCGCATCCCGAGCGACGCCGTCCGCAGTAATGCGCGCGCGCGCTAACTAACGCGTGCGGCGCGCTAATTCGAGAAGCTACGATTAGCGCGTATACGCGCTAATTAGCGCGCGTGCATTGCGCGCAGCGCTGGGTGCGCGCTAATTAAGGCGGACGCCGCTAATTTGTAGATGTTCATCTCCGCGCCCCCCGCAATTCGCCATGGTTCGCCCATTAGCGCAGATCGGAAGCTCGTGGCCAAAGTTGCCCTTGATGGCCCGCCGATGGCACCTCTGCACTATTCCCCCAGCGGCGCCCGCGCCGGCATGGGGGCGACCCCCGAGCCGCGGCCCCCGCCCCTTTGAAATGCCGCCCGGCACCTTCGCGCCCCGCCGGAGCTCCGGGAATCTTCCGGGGCCCCGCGCCGCCCCCAACGCCGATGAACGCCCCGCCCTGCCCATCCCCGCCTCTCCGAACCGGCGCGGGGCCACCCGGCGCGCTTGTTTTTTGGGGGTGCCCCCCCGGCCGCTTTGCGCCGCAACGCAAGGGCCGCCGATGGCCCGCCCGCGCGCGACCCCCCCGCCGAAGACGCAAAAACTATTGGGCAAAAGCGTGTCTGAGCAAGCGAATGCGCAGAGAAAAGGTCGGGCAAGGCCAGCTGGCGACGCGAGCCGACTCTGGCGCATTTTCGCCCCCCTGGCGCTCACTGCTTGAGAAAGTCGCCCCCAGATGCGCCCGTGGGAGCTTCCGCCGCGGTCCGACATGTTCCGACGCCCTCCGTGTCCCTCCAGAGCCATCTGCTACCTCTGAACCGTTTCTCTGATGTTCGGAAACAGCCCCAATGCTCCGGCACCCTCGGGCAACTTCCGAAAGGCTCCCAAGCCGAGCCCCCCGTGCGCCTTCGAAGCCTTGCGCGGCTTTCGACATTCCTCTGAACCTCTGAATAATCCTTCCCGGCCCCCCCCAGTCTTCCCGACCTCCCGGAGCGCCTTCCCGGGCCGCCTCCGCCCTCGAACGCTTTCCGAACCCTTCCCGGGCCCTCCCATTCCCCGGGCTTTTCACAGGCGCCCCAGGGCGCTTCCCGCGCCCCCGAAGCTTCCGAAAAGTGCGGCGTTTCTCGTCTGCGTTGCCTGCCCCCGACCAGTCCCGGGCGGGCGGCGGGGATTGGGGCGGTCGCCGCGCTGCGCGCCATGTCGCGGCGCGGCAGCCGGCAGCCCTGAGGGGCGAGCCTCGGGTGAGCCCTTTTTAATCCCAGCTGCCGTTGCGCAGTTTTGGGCAGGGCCGCGCAGGCGGGGCGCGCTTCCCCGCGCCCGCCGCGCAGGCCCGAGCCTTAGCGTTGCCGCAGGGCGGAGTGCGCAGGCGGGCCCAGCTCGCAGTATTTGGCAGCTGGCGGCTGGGCCCCCAGCCATGACCTGCCGCTTGGTTAGCGCATTTCTTTTTGTTGTTCTTGAAGACGCATGCGCGCGGGGCCGGCCCGGCTGCGTGCTGGAGCGACGCCGCGACATTGGTTTCGGCGGGCCCTAACCAAACTGGAAACACTTTCAAGTAGAGTCCCACGTCAGACCTAAATCAATATTGGGTCTTAGGGCCAGAGTTAAACCATAGTTCCAGTCCTACCTAAATCAGAGGTGGTGTTGGGGACCAGACATGAGACATAGTTCCAGCGCAGACGTACATCATGCTTCCATCAAAGTTCTGTGCCAAAGCATAGAAACAGAGTTTGCCTCCAGAGCGCGCGCTTGATACTGAGACTGCCGCGGCTAAGATTATTATTGCCATTCGTAACATCATGACTACGACTAGTACTACGATTGCTACTACTACTACGACGACGACGACTACTACTACGACGACTAGTATTACTACTACTGTTTTTATTTTCAATGTTGCGGCCACTGCTGCTAATACAGTACTATTACAGCAACAACTACTACTACTACTACCACTACTACTACTACTACTACTGCTATCACTACGACGACCTACTGCTACCGCTACTACGACGACTGCAATTATTATTGTTCGTAATGTCGCGACGACGACTCATCCTACCACGACTAGGACTCCATACAGCTACTACCACCTCTACTACTACTATTACTACTACTACTACTACTACGACGACGACGGCTACTACTACTACGACGACTATGATTACTATTATCGCTATTAATGTTGCGGCTATTGCTGCGAGTACTGTTAATATTACTACTAATACTGCTACTGCTATCACTACTACGACGACCTACTGCTACCGGTACTACGACGACAACAATTATTATTGTTCGTAATATCACGACGACGACTCATATTTCTACAATTATAAATAATACAGCTACTACCACCTCTACTACTACTATTACTATTACCACTACTACTACTACTAGTACTACTACTACTACTACTACTACCACTAATACCACTACCACTACTACTACTACTACTACTACTACTACTACTACTACTACTACGACTACTACTACTACTACTACTACTACCACTACTACTGCTACTACTACTACTACTACTACTACTATTGTTACCTACTACTACCTACTACTACCTACTACTACTACTACTACTTCTACTACTACTACTACTAACTACTACTACTACTACTACTACTACTACTACTACTACTACTACTATACTACTACTACTGCTACTACTACTACTACTACTACTATTACTAGTGGTATTACTAGTAGTAGTAGTAGTAGTAGTAGTAGTAGTAGTAGTAGTAGTAGTAGTAGTGGTAGTAGTAGTCGTAGTAGTAGTAGTACTACTACTACTACTACTAGTAATAGTAGTCGTAGTACTACTACTACTACTACTTGTACTACTACAACAACAACAACTACTACTACTACGACGATGAGTAATACTGATTTGGTTTGTACTACCTACTACTACTACTACTACTACTACTACTACTACCACGATTACCAGTCCAACTATTGTTATTTTCCGACGACGACTACTACGGCTATTATTACCGCGATTCGTCATACCCACACTGGCAATACTAAACATTGCTTGGTCGCTCAGCTGGTAGTGCGACTGCTTTTAGGAACCGTGCATCTTTGCTTTCATCCCTTCTCCGACAGTCCGCTATCCCACTCCATGAGGTAAGTCCTTTCTCAATCAGAAATGTGAGTTTTCATTTATATATATATATATATATAATCCAGGGCGACCCACTTTACAACCGACGCGCGTCAGGCAGCCAAGTGCGCTCCTTATTTGGGACGACGCAGATATGGACTTATATGGAATCATGGGGGCGTTGATTTTACTTGCTTGGTTGGAAAGTGCCCTTCCTGGTTGTAAAGTGACCTTGCGGGGAAATATCTGCCGGTTGGAAATTGCCCGCTTAGGTTGCACAGACTGGTTGCAAAGAGACGTGCACGCGCCCCGCCCCCACATATCACCAGATTTTGGACTCCTGGGCAGGGGGAGAGAGGATGGGGAACAGCCACTTGTTTCACGCGCGTGTTCGCCCCCGGCAGGCGGAGGCAGGCGGAAGAGACGCTGATGGATCGGCGCGTGTTTGGCCGCCTCTCATCCACGGTCGCGGGTGCGTGCTGCCTCCTTTATTCCCCGTTTGCCTGATACGCTTTCCGGGCGCGCAAACGAGCAGGGCCGTCTTTGCGAGGTCGACTGTTCGCTGCAGATGGCAAGTGTCATGCTGAGGAGGCGGAGGCATGCAATGGGGAGAACGACAAGAACACGGGAGATGAGGGATGAAGAGGATGATGCGGATGGCGATGATGTTGATCTTTAGTTATATTCGAAGATGGGTGCGATGATGGCAAGTGTGATGTTGACGGCGACGATGTTGATGTTGGTGTTGGTGGTGATGACGATAATGTTGCTGATGCTGGGGGCGCTATTGCTGTTGATGGTCATGACGGTGATGATGATGGTGGTGATGACGATTACTCATGATAATGTTCGTGGTGGTGGTGACGACGACGATGATGACTTTGATGATGGTTCTCATGATGACCATGGTGAGGACAAGTTCACTGATGAGTATGGTAATGACTTGGGACCATCTGGGGATCGTCCAAGGCCATCTTGAGGCCGTCTCGGGCCGTCTCAAGCCATTTTGGGGCCGTCTTGGGA
Organism: Prorocentrum cordatum; assembly: GCA_963575745.1. NCBI lineage: Eukaryota > Dinophyceae > Prorocentrales > Prorocentraceae > Prorocentrum > Prorocentrum cordatum. Next base: position 4,318 of record CAUYUJ010000689.1, read on the forward strand.
TGCCGATGGGGCTTCGCTAAGGCTCAGAAGCCGAAGTGCATGATTGTGCATACTTTTTAAGTCCTCCAGGCCGGAGATTTATAACAGATTTTTGGGCAGCCTTTGAGGCCTCCTCGGGGCCTCGAGGAGGCTTCTGGCAAGTTTTCGCGGGTCATTTTAATTCGCGGCTTGAGTGCAGCCTTCGGCCGGATACGTTCCAGGCAGAATTCGTATCATCCGCCAGTTGATTCCCCCCCCTCCTTTTCTCCCCCTCTTCCTCCTCCTCCGCCTCCTCCCCCTCCTCCAGCCGCGCATGTAATCAATTATGCGACTGCCGTCGTGCCGCCGCTCCCGCAAAGCGGTGAGAAGAGGCCGGCCGTGTCTTCTTTCGCCCACGCGCTCCGGCGTATGGCATGAGTGAGTGAGTGAGTTCTGTCCATATAGGATTTTAGGGCGGTTGTTTGGCCATGCTGGAGCTATCTTGGGGCCATCTTGGGCTGTTTGGAGGCCTTTTTGGGCCGTCTTGGGGCCGTCTTGAGCGATCGTGATGCAAGATCGCGCCGTCTGCACGTTTGCACTTTGCACGCTCTGCGTCGAGAATGGACGTCCTTTCGAAGATTATGGGAACACCTCAAGGCATCACATGAAATTCTACCACGCACGGCTCAATTTGCTGCGGGGCGCGGGGCGCAGACAGACAGAGGAGCCAAACGCCGTCCGGCGCGTAGGCGGAATATGGCAGCAGGCTTTGGTTGCTGCTTGCAGGAACGAATTAATTCTGCATCGGTAGCGAAATTCGCAGCGAAATGGCGCCAGGTGCGCTCGTCGCCAATGCACTTCTGCATGGCGGCTTCAGAAGCGAAGCGCGGGGCAATTTTCTCGTATAAACAGTTCTCCCACTCGTGCCTGGGTCGCCCCCGCGGGGCACGGGGCGCGGTGCTGGATAATTCCCCTTTTTCGTCGCCTGATCGATGCCAGGGGAGATTGGACTCGCAGCGCCGCCAAATCAATTTTGGCGATAAGGAGTAGTCCCTGTATTTGTAGCCCGTGCTCCTTTTCAGCGAGACGTTAACGGCTGGTGCTTTCGCCTGACAGAAAGGCGAGATCTCGCCAGCCGAGCGTGAACCGACGCGACCCTCGCAGGGGGATAGCATGGAAAAGTGGGGCCCGCGCGGGGGGATCGCCTCAACAGGGATAGCATGCTTTCCGGGGATCGATGTTGCATGCTATCTTTGCAGCGCCAACCGTAGCATCACCACATTCACAATCAGGGTCGGACCGCTGCCTGGCCTCACTCGCACTGTGCTTTGGTTGTGCTCGTCTTACTATGCACTGGATGCTCTCATCTCAGCTACTTGGGTATGGCCCGCCATTGGAGCCTCGTGCTGTTAGATGGCGTCCACGGTGTTCCTTTTCTCGCTTCCTCTCGTTATTTCTTTCCCACTCTGACCTCCTCGCTCCTCCGTCCTGGGTCACCGCTGTGTGGTGATTGCTTTTTGCAGAACAAAATTGGGCAATCGTGTCGGAACACGTTCGAAGTACAGTTTGTTTTCTGTAATCCCAGTCTTTGCTGAACATGTTGGACCGTTTATATGCAGGTACCTTCTACTAGGCGCTCGTGGATCGGCTCTGGAGGCGGAGGCATGCAATGGGGAGAACGACAAGGACAAGTGAGATGAGGGATGAAGAGGATGATGCGGAGGAGGATGATACTGATAATGATAACGATGATTGGCTATCTGCGAAGATGGTAGTGATGGTGGCAAGTCTGATGCTGACGGCGATTATGATGATGATTCTGGTGATGATTATGACGAATTGTGAGGACGGTAAAGATGGTGTTGCTGATGGTGATGATGATTTTGCATGATGGTATTCGTGGTGGTGGCGACTACGACGGTCATGATTTTGATCGTGATTCTCGTGATGACCATGATGAGGACAAGCTCCATGATGACGAGTCTGGCAATGACGAGTGGAAGGAGGATGCGGGCAGAGATGGAAAGGAGGAGCAGGAGTATGCGAATGGGCATGCGATGTATACCAGGGGTGATTGGGAGGGGCAGAAAGAGGCGGCGGAGGACGAGGATGATGATGGGGATTGCGAAGAGGATGAGGGTGATCAAGAGGAACATGAGGATGAGGAGCACGCGGGAGGGTGAGGAATGGTGAGGGTGGAAATGGTGATGAGAATGATGAGGGGGCTTGCAGTTCTGGCTATAGACATCACGGTGATCCATACCAACATCACGGTGATGCCGACGGTGTCGGCGACGGTGATGGTGACACATCAGGCGTTCCAGAAAGGGCCTCGCCTTTCGCCTTCGAGGATCGATTGAGTTGTCATCTCTTCCTCGGCGGAGGGCGGCGGAAGGTCGGCAGGCGGAAGCCAGCGGAAGTGAAAAGAAGCCTCGGCGGCTCAAGACATCGTTTCCTACCGAGGGGAGCGCGGGGTTGCAATTCGGCGCCCGAAGTGCTTCTCGAGTCCTCCCAGCTTTGCAATGTGCGGCTGATGATGAGAGGCGGGAGGGACACCCCATCGACGTGGCGAGCGCTGGCAGGTCGCCCAGCCTGCTGGGACCGCGGTAGCGAGACAATTTTATTTTGCTATGCGGGAGAAAGGGCATCAGGGAGGTAAACGAGCTCTTAGCATGGCAGCAGTCGTGGGCGAGGACTGGTATCGAGGTCGTCGGTCTACTCGCTCTAACATCGGTGCACTGACCGCACACATTGCCGAGCCTTCGCCCCATTCGAGTACCGCGCAGACTACGAGAGCACCGGCCCCTCCTACTAGTAAACACAGCCGCTTTAAGGAAGTATTGAGGGTCTTGGGTTAGAATGCTGAATCGCTTGTTAACGTGGACAGGCTGGGGGGTCTTCTGAGGCTAGCGACAGAGCGGCGGTCAGCAATTGTCAGCATCCAGACTGCATTGATGTCCATGGGAGTCGCCAGCACGGCCGAGGGTTTCCGTGCGTTTCCGACCCCGAAGACAGCCCCCAAAGTGGAAGATGGGTGTCTAACGGTTGTCAACCTTAGTTATTTTGATCTTTCAGAAATTAGATGTGTACACCAATGGATCCCTAGGCGCTTACTAGGTATTCGTTTTCGCTGTTCCGGACTGAATGATCGAGATTTGTACGTGCTCAACGGCTACGCCCCCGCCAACCAGCTGTCCCATCATGTCCCAGAAGACGATACCAATGCACACCAGGCCGCCCACAGAAGGTCACAAAACACTTGGCAGCTTTGTGAGGCCACGTAGAATAAGATTCCCAAAAGATCCTCGGTGACATGGTGGCTGGGCGAGAACGACTCCGTGGCGCCAGACCCACCCCACGCATGAGAAGCGGGCGAACGGAGATTGCCCCAAACCACAAACACCAATGGAGGTAAATTTCCGTCGGTTTTTCAAAGTATTGGAATGAGTGCATTGAGTACTTCCGGGCCTCACTTCAAACGTATGAGCACGTGGAAACATTCGGATGGACGATGTTGGACAACCGTCGATTGCATATGCACGCGCATGCGGGGTGGAAATGGGTATAGACCACGTGCGTTGCATACTTTACCGCTTTGCTATGGGGGGCCACCGAGACCACCGACCTAAAGAAACACATGTCTTCGCATGATCCCGATGTTGGATGCTCAGGGAAGACTCCCCGTTGCGGTTGGACCTCGAGGGATTCGCCCGCGCCTTACACCAAGTGCGTCACAGTGCTGATAATTCTCCCCTGCCAAAGCGAGTGGTAGAATAGTTTTTATTACCCCAGCAATAAAGGAGTTTGCCAGGAATCCTGACGAGCATTTGCAGCGTCAGCTGGCCATGCTTCCCTCATTCGGTCCTTTCGCCTGCTTTCTTCTATCCTCCGTAGTCATTTGCCTCAAGTGGCCCGTGCGGGCCGCAGGGGGAGTACAGACTTGAACGGATACTTCACTTCACTTCACATATTTTGGAGCCTTCCGTGCAGTGTTCAGAGTGGCAAAGACCCCAATGCAGAGTCCAGGGGGGCTTGATGTGGAATGGTAAACATAGATCTTTTTATCATTATTCTTGCCGTCGAACAGTGCCTCAACAGAGCGTTTGGTGGCAAACTATTGGTTATCAGCCGAAACAGCTCTATGAATATTCTGATTTAAGGGACTTCGCAGCAGTGGCTACACTGGCGACGACACATGGGCGACGAGCGCGCCATAGACGGTCACCGACAGCCATGCAGCGACGTTTGGAGAAAAAGCAGGAACGTTTCTCAGCTCGCCAGGTCGTGCACGAAAAGCCCCATTCGCAAGACAAAGCGGAGGAGATCATGAAAGCCATCCTGAATCTCAAGAACGAGGCCAACAGCATGATTGATCTCGCACACAAGAACTTGAAGGTGATGCAGGAGAGCTTGTGCACGATGCAGAACTCGCTCAACGATTGCTTCGAGATGCCCGACGGTACCGAGGCGCCAAGCGCCAAGGCGGCAGCTGCCGAGGCGCCAGACGCCAAGGCGGCAGAGGCACCGGCTCAGCTCTCAACGCTCCTCCAGACGCTTTCGGCCGGCCCGAAGGCGTCGCCGCAGCTGCCAGCCAGACTGACGGCTGCGGGAAGGGAAGTGCAGAGGCCCGAGAAGACACGCACAATCAGCAACGACAGACTGTGCAACATCCAGGGGGCGCCGTCTGCTTCGAGATCGGTCCGGACGCCGAGAACGAGGAGCAGCGCGAGGTTGTCCTCGATGCCGGGTGCGCTGCAGTGGCTACGCCTGCCGTGGATCCAAACCGCACGCCTCTCTTCGAGTGCCGCCCGCTCCCTGGGCCGGGATGGGTCCGCGTTCGAGATGTATTTCATTTCGAGAGCTCATTGCTGGTGATCGTGTTCTGGGTTTCTCTCCAAGTCCGTGCGATGGCGAACGAACTGGAACGTTGGTTCAAAGGAATGCGGAATACCTTGCCCCTCTTGAATGAGAGTGAAATAGGTTGCAGGCGGGGCGTGCTTGTTGACGACGGTACTCAGAACTGGTCTGAGAAAGAGATTGACCGGCACGAGAAAGAGTTCGTGATCTTCCCTTCATCCTGAGAGCACGCAGAGATGCACGAGTGAGCGCGCAGCACTCGTCGAATCCGCTGGACAGGGGGATTTTATTACCCCAGTAGTAAAGGAGTTTTCCAGGAATCCTGACGAGCACTTGCAGCGTCAGCTTGCGATGCTTCCCTCATTCTGTCCTTTCTCCTGCTTTCTTCTATCCTCCGTAGTCATTTGCCTGAAGTGGCCCGTGCGGGCCGCAGGGGGAGTGCAGACTTGAACGGGTACTTCGCTTCATCTTTCGGAGCCTTCCGCGCAGTGTCCAGGGGGGCAAAGACCCCAATGCAGAGCCCAGGGGGGCTTGATGTGTCATGGTAAACGTAGATCGTATCATCATTATTCTTGCCGTCAAACAGTGCCTCAACAGAGCGTTTGGTGGCAAACTGTTAGAATTGCAAGTTTAGATTTGGAATTGCTCCGTCGGGGCCTTCAGGGGCGGCGGCGGGAAACATTCGGAGAGGGCAAACACTATCCGCCATCATCTGACTTCTTCAGTTCTTTGGGAGGGGCGGCAGTGGATGCAGCGACCCCCGTTTGTTCCACCATGGCGCCACCGGCCCAGACTACGCGCGACAAGTTTTCAGAGGCAACCGTGGCCCTCATTTCGCACAAGCAGAGTTTGCAACGGATGATTCGGGGGTGGACAGACCTCCTACCCTGACGCGTCAATTATGGAATTGGCCGTTTTCGGTTTGCGAGAGGGCGGCGCGGCCGTTATTTTTGCGGGTCCAGGTCCGTCGGTTTCGGCCCCAGGCAGTTTTCACTAAAGGGAGGTTTGCTACAGGAAGGTTTGTCCACCGCCGAATGATGGCGAATTCGCCTGACCTGGCTAGCTGGATGCCACGCCCTCTTGTCTGCAGCTTTCGACTTGCGCAGCGCGCGGCCGCGCGAGCTCTCCGAACAGAAACGCGGCAGTGGACAGCAGAATCAGTGGCCGATGTTGAGCGAGCCGGCTCGATGAACGATGCGCGTGCAGAGGTACAGAGTGCCCATTTCTAATGCGCGTGCTGCACGTGGCCTCCGCCGCCCCCTCGGCGCGCTTCATTTCTAATTCGTGGCCGGAATTGCAAATGGCCAGAATTAAACGCGCGCTCGTTAGGTGGGTAAGAGCCAATGGGCCCAATCGGGCCGCGGCAAGTATGGACATAGGCGTATCTTGGCACTGGCAACAGGCCCCTTGGAGGCCCCCAGACCACGTGGCGCTGGGTTTATTTATGGGCTCCGTGGGCCCCCATATGGGCCGCGTGGGCTCCGTTGGCTCCGTGGGCCCCCTTACTTATAGGCTCCGTGGGCCCTTTTACTCATGGGCTCCGTGGGCCCCGCGTGCGGGCCGTGCAATGCAATAGAGCCGTGCCGTGCGGCCGTGCGGTGCAATGCCGTGAGCCGTGCCGTGTAATGCGCCGTGCCTTCGCAATTCCGTGAGCCGTGCAATGCAATGTCGTGAGCCGTGCAATGCCGCGTGCCGTGCCTGGCCGTGCCGTGGAGAAATACTAGCATGAGCCGTGCCTTGCAGTGCCGCAGAAGGTTCTCCGTAGGCCATTTTGGCCCAAGGTCTCCTAGGCCACCTCCATGAGTCCCATGAGTCGCAATGCCACCGAATCCAGAAGTTCTCTTGGGCACTTTCATAACAACCGGCCGTGAGAAGGGGGTTGTACCTCATATTGCAGCGACGGGCCATGTGAAGATTATCGACGTGGCTAGCACGATGCTTCCTACGATCGAGGCGGAGGCGGTGACCAGTGCCAGCTTGAGAAGGAGAATGGTGAGTATCTTAAAACATCCAGCAACGGGCGCGACTGGTTTATACGATGCAACATCTGTCCACGTATCAGTCTTACCTACGGTGTGGAGCGCCTGCGCTCTCGGAGCATTTGGCGCTCGTCGTTTAGAAGCATGTCTGAACGCACTGGATGTCGATAAGCGGTTGGCTTCAAGACGGATTCTGATGCTCATGACTGAACAAGCCCCGCCAGCGAGGCCACCCCAGTTGCACGCCACTCAAGACGCCCCATCTTCGTCTTCTGCTGCCGTGGCACCCCGAGCTGAGCGAGCTGAAGTCGTTGATCTTTCTGCAGCAGATCCGTGCAGCACGTGCAATCGTGATGCGCTGAACAGCGTTATTGTTGCTCGGGGCGGCGCAATTTCATCGTTGGAGAAGGAGAAGGAGACATCACGCAAGAGTTGCGCTCGCTACAAAGGCCGATGTTCACAATTGCTGGAGGCTTCAAAACAGAAGGATGAAGAAATTGAATCGCTCAAACAGTTGGTGCAATTCAGGCCTGGCCGCAACGTCACCGCCGTCGGCGGATGCAGCTTGGCTTTGCCGCGAAACCACGGCCATCTTGTGGCTCTCCTGACGGCTGCGCTCGTCGCTGGGGAAGAGCACCAGGGAGCGTTGAGCCATCGCTCTGCTAGGGCCGCTGTCAACTTCGAGCACGGGGCAGCCATTGCAAAGATCGTTCGCACCGTGAACTTCTTCGCTGGAATGGACCAATTCAAGCCGACTGCGAGCGAGGTCAGCGACGCATTCGTGCACGAGTTTTTTGCTACAAGGGCGACGGCGCGAAGCAGGGCATGCTAGACAAGCACAGGCTGCACGTGGGCACATTAACTTCAGTCACGCTCAACCACTTGGGCGCTGAAGAAGCGCGAGTCGCACGAGTGGAGTCCGACGCTCATGCTGATTATCTTCCTGCGGAGCGGGTCTTCGACATCGATATGGTGAGCGCCCCACCTGCGTCTACAGCCTGCGATTTACATATTGTTCGGTTGGGGGCTGGTGCCGAAATCTACGCGACTATCGAGGCGCAGTTTTGCTCTTGTCGGTTGCCCTCACTTCCCGTTGCGCGCGCCCCAGGGCGGGAATCCTCCAGGGGGCGATGCAGCGCGAAAGATTTCGACGCATGCTTTCGGACTCCATCAAGGACCTGACAGCAGAGGGTTCCTTAGAAGGGCGATGGCCATCGTAGAGGACGTCGACTGCGTGGCTCTATGCGCGTGCTGGTGCCTGTTCCACCATCTTCATTTGATTACGAAGGTCGCCCTGACTGCCTTGGGCCAGTGGCACCATTCATCAGATTTTCCTGCGTCTCATTTTTCTTGAGTGGCTACCTCGGCCAATCTGTGGCGAGACTCTGGGGCCGCAGGAAAGATCGGGAGCGAGGCAGAGGTTGTGTTCGGCGCAGACGCGGCCAACAGCATGCACAAAGCCCCGAGCCGAGCGTTGCGAGGGAGGTGGGGCGCAATCGACGCTGTCGAGAAAATCCTGGCCAAGGCAATTTCGTGGCTAGCGGCTGTCCTCATCTCTGTCTTCAGGGGCGCGAAGGAATTCAAGGCGTCGAAGGTCGGGGCTGCCGAGGACAAGGGATACCAAGAACAGCAATCGAGATGCAAGAAGAACATTGTAACTCTGATGCAGACGCCGTTGTTCTTGGCAATCATCGTCGTTTCGTTCGTGGTGAAGCGCGTCTTCACGAGAGCTTTGAACTGGGGGCAGAAGGTAACTAAGGAATACAACTCCGTTGTCAAACAAGCTCGAGCAGATGCCGACACGTACTTGGGCCTTACGCCTCTTTCGGTTTTCTTGACAGGGAAAGTTTACGATTGGTACAAGGATCTGTCAGACCAGCTTGACCCCTCGACGATCGATGATCCCAAGATGTGGGTCCTGTTTGGGAACTGGTTCCTGAATCAGAGTACGCGAAAGTTCGTTGCCTGATAGTTTCGCTTGCCGTCAAGATTGCTGCGAACTGGAAGCTGCGATTTTTGGATGCGGCTGAAGACTGGCCATGGCAGTTACTCGGAATGCTGGAGTCTCCACCTGAAGTTGATTGCCATCGGCGCCGGCGTATCGCTGGCAAGCTTCTCAACGCTGACGACTGCTGCCTGGGGCGCAAGTACGCCGACGTCACGGTGAAGGCGAAGCGCTTGTTCAAGGAGAACTTCGCGCACAGGCGCGAGTTCGGCACGTGCCCATTGCCACTGTATGTCTTCCTGGTTGGTTGGCCTCCCCAGCGCAGCTTCGACGCGCAGGACGCGGAAGGCGCGAACAGCATTGTTCAGGAGATGTGTCGCAGAGCGAACCTCTTATATTTGGCACTCGCATCTGCCCGCGTGATGCCCAAGAAAGGCGATCCGATCGGGGCCCGCGAGTGCGCGAATATCCACAGGACCGTCATGCAGGAGTTGGCGCCCCCATCGAATGCTTCGCGGTTCACAGAGGTGCCGGAGGCATTCGCGCCAGGCGAAACTACGTTCCACCTTTGCGAGCACTCCGTGAACGAGGCCGTCCAACGAGCTCCGGGATTCATTGGCAAAGCTCGACAAGTTGTTGCCGACCCGTCGGTCGAGACTGTCTGGACATTCCATCGCCGTTGTGACGTGGCAGATCGTATCGGCTTCGTGGCCGCCTGCACTTACAGCTACCAGATGTACTTGGCCTTCGGGGTCTTGACGACAGACAGGGTCTTCGCGCTTCAGAGGCCGCTGGACATCCAGACCGCGACCGCCGTCATTGCTCGGCTGATCGAGGATCCTCCCTCCGCCTCCGTCCTCTTCAGCCCTCCTCCCCCTCCTCCTCCTTCTTCCTCGCCCTCCGCTCCGCAGGAGAAGCTGGGCGCAAAGGAGCTGGCGGTGCACTCGCACTCGCTGGGGTGGCTCGCCCTGGGCTCGGCCAAGTTCGACCTCGAGAAGGGCAGCGCCAAGAAGATCAAGTTCAAGGGGCGCCAGGCCCGCGAGGAAAAACAATTAATAATACTAATAAAAAAAAACTCACGCAGACGCAGCACCAGGTCCCGAGGGCGACGATGCGGGCGCTGGAGTTGGCGACGGTGACGGAAGCGCTGCTGGCTCTGACGACGGCCTGGAGGCGGCAATGGAGGGCTTGCTTGAGCACATGTTCGGAGTGGGCGAACACGGAGGGAGCGATGATGAGGGCCAAGACGGCGCTGGCAGCCATCATGAGGAAGCGCGAGACGATCGAGACGACGATGTAGCTTGCGTTGACGGCCCGCGGGGCCCCGAGAAGGAGCCAGATGACCCCGTAGACCCAGATGCCGGTGGCGCAGATGCAGTTGATGTACCACTGGCAGCACCAGGCGGCGAGGACCTCGATATACAACGCGGCGTTCTTCGCGAAGTTGCTGAGAAGGGCCGTCGCGGCGTTGCAGCTGCCGAGTGGCAGGCCGAGGTTGTGGCCAACAAGCCGCTGGAGCAGTGCAAGATTTCCCTCGTGCAGCTCGACGGTGCCAGCGTGTTCGCGAGGTGGGCGAACCCTGCTACAAGGGAGTTGCAGACAGGTGAGCCTCGACACCAAGAACCGCATCATCTACGCCATCCCCTTCGCGGTGCCAGTCATCAGGGTTCCTGTTGGTGCTCCTGCCCGGATCGTCGACACGGGGGCCACCGTGTACAAGGTTACTGCGTCGCTCAGGCCCCGCATGCCTGAATGGTGCCTTGTACCCCAGAAGCTCTCGGAAGCTAGAGTGGTGCATGGGCCTGTTGATGACGCATCGCCGTGCGCAGTGTGCGAGGCGCGTGTGCGTTGCGGTTTAGTCCCGGCAGTTGTGACTGATCAGAAGTTTCGTTGAACTGCTTGAGTTTCCATGCGGCACGACTCGTGCGCCGCGTGCGCTCGAGA
>CAUYUJ010000689.1:17500-110596 GCA_963575745.1 Prorocentrum cordatum
TATGGCGGAACAGCCAGGGGCGCAGCTGGCCCTGCTGGCTTCTTCGGGTAATGGCCGCCGCGCTCTGCTGTCTGCTGAAGCCGCGCCCCCGTTCGACATTTGGATGAACGCATGCGATGATATCCACGAGCGTTTTGGCCGAGACACGCCAGAAGAGCAGCTGTTCGAGTTGTGCAATAAGTTTTGGTCCTTGCCAGATATGACATTACCTTTCTTCGGCGCGGGGAAGCCGTTGGTCTCTCGCCGTCCCCAGAACGACCGTGGAGATTACGGGTCGCGTGTAGGCCTCATGAAATCAATCCAGTCTCTGGGGCTCTTGCGGAACATTCGGTCGCCCCTGTTCTTGGTTGAGAAGTCAGCTGGGCAGGAGTATCTCAGCTGGCATTGGGCCACTACCATCGAGGCGCTGTGCATGGCGTGCGAGACGACCCCCGAGAACAGATTGGTGGCGCACGCAGTGGCAGCGGGACTTCATCGCTGCAAAATCTACCATCCGAAGATCCCGAACGGCGCCGCCTAGTTCCTCAAGGAGTACGGCAACAAGGGCAATGACCACATCACGAAGAAGACGATCATGGAGTGCCACCGAGAGGCCACGAGGATCGAGAAGGCTTGGGAGAGGCGCAAGAAAGATATGCAGTGGACGATCGCGAGCCTCACCTACGCCGTGCACGAGGAGAAGATGCACGAGTTCGCCTGCTCAGTATTACCTGGCCGCTTCGATCGGCCTCGGCATTTCGAGGTGTGCTTGCACGTCGCCAAGGAGAGCCAGAAGGTCGTCATTGAGGGGGGGCCCGGCAAAGGCTTCACCTGCTGGCAGGCTTTGAAGAAGGCCGTGAATGCGCACTGCGACTTGTCGCGCCCCGCCGCCTGTTCGTTCGCGAGTATCTTCGTCGACGTCTACCGCGTCTTCCGAAAGCTTAGGGCCGAGCGCGCCGAGTACTTCGCTGATGTGTGCCTCCTGATGCTGCCGGTTGCTACACCCTTGAGGAAGCGCGTGCTCTTGCCGGGGGGCTTAGGCGCAGTCGCAGTGGCAAAGGTCGCCGAGGCCTCCATCGACGCGCTCCTCTTGGAGATGGACGACAGCAAAGAAAGCTCTCCACGATGCGGTGGCAGCCGCATCTGCGCTGGCTGCTGAAGAGCAACAGCAGCTGGTCATGGTGGCGAAGGGGGCGGAGGATGCGAATCAGGAGAAGCAGGGCAAGAAGGGCGAGGCCGAGACGAACAGCAAGGTTAACATTCAGAAGAAGAAGGCCAAGTCTTTGGAGAACCAGCCCCTCCTGGGTAAAGAAGATGGTGAGAAACAACTTCCTGGGCGTGCTCGACCAGACGATCAAGTGCATGGTAAAAGTGGACGCGTCGCAGCAGGAGCTCATCCGATCTTTTCGGTTCTGCGCTTTGGCTGGCGCCTTGGGCGAGAAGATGTCGGTCGTCGTCGGCGGAGCATCGAAGGATGTCAAGGGCTACTCCAAGTTGACGAAGGTCTACAAGACGCAATTGCACAAGTCGGCCGCACTTCAACCGAGGACGTCCGACCCAGACTTTCTCGCTGACCAGATCGGCGGGGGCGCAGGCGCGAAGTCGGCTGAGAGCACCGTGGGCCTGGCCATGAAGCTGACGGAGAATCTCGAGGAGGGGGCGCCGCTGCTACCCGACCTGGTGAAGTTCGCGAAGGTGCGGCGGTTTCGTTCGGGGTAGTTTTTTTGCAGTAGCAGGTGCAACGACAGCTCTTCGAAAGCATTTCGGGGGTAAGGGCCCTGGCGTTCCTGAGTTCTGAGAGTTACTCCACCGCGTCGCGCACTTGCTGCTGCAAAACATCGCTGCGAACGAAATCGCTTGAAAGGGGAATTCGCTGGACAAGCCCGTGATCACGAGCGAGTTCGCGCCGCATGCCACCAACGGCGTTATGATGTGCCTCGTGCGTTTGCTCGTCGAGAAGGGCGGGGCGTTTGTGAATGTCGGCGAGGTCATGAGACATTTGGTTAGTGGAGCGATGGGGTACCTTCAGAATGCAGCACCGCCTGCATTTTTTTTTTTTTGTTTTGCGAGTACGCTTGGGCAGCTAGATACCGTCAGCTCGGAGTGCCGCTCGAAGGCCCTTGATGGGCCCCCGGCGGAGATCCACGAGGTGACCCCCTTGAAGATCAACCTGGAGATCGTTCGCTGCATGCGACACCGCTTTTTCGTTCGCATGCTGAGCTCAGTGGGGCCCATGAGCACGACGATTCGAGATGGCCCCAACGTAGTCGTTCGGACATAAGCGCCGCCGCTGCTGCTCAACGTTTCGAAGACCTTGACGAACGCGCGCCCCAACGAGATAACGGCATCATCTGAATTACCGTTGGCGAGGTTGGAAGACACGCTCAAGATGACCTTCAGCGACCTGTCCAATCATGTTGCCGACAAGATAATCGAGTTCAGCAGCCACTGCGAGACGCATGACGGATCCCAGTGCATCAGCACGGGGAACGCGGTGGAGAACAATTTACAGAAGTTCACTACCAAGCAGATGGATGAGTTCGTTGCCTCTGAGAAGCTGACGGGGGTCATGAAGCACGTTGGCAAGGGCATGGAGCTGTTCCCGAGCAAGCGGGTGGACGCCGTCGCAGAGATCATGACCCAGTACGACAAGAAGCATCCAGACCAGAAGATGGCGGCCTCTATCTTGGAGAATACGTGGGCCGCCATCGTGAACTCCCTCACTGTCGACATCTTGGGCGATCAGGGTGCTCCAGCTGACGCTGTGCCAGGTGCCCCTCCAGCCGGTGGCGCTGCGGTCTCTGCTTCTGCCACCGGCGCCGACGACAAGAAACAGAAGGGCGGCAAGTTCGAGATGACGGGGTGGTGGAACCAGACGCTGGCCACTGAGGGTGGGGTCGGCTCGGCGGACTCGTCGGTGCTCACGCGGGAGATCACTGCTCATCTTGAGTTGGCATTCTCTAAACTTCCACGCAGTGCTTCTCTTGAGAGAAGTGGGCGAGGACTTCGCAGCTGGCCTCATGCACACTGCTACGATGGAGGCTTCAAAGAGCGGCACAGCAAAGGGTCTTCTTGACATGGCAAACATGCGCGCGTTGACTACTTACCTGCCCTTCTGGGGCGGGGTCGTGAGCGCCGCTGCGGCGGCGAACGTGTCCAATAACAACTGCTTACCGCTGGGGGGCTCGAACGGGTTGGGGCCTGCGTTGTCTCTTGACGGCGCGGCGGTGCAGAACGTAACAGTCCGACGCTTGCTTGGCGCGGCTGGTTCCCACCGTCCCGCAGAAGAAGGACGACGGCAAGGATGAGGAGGCGACGGCTACGCCAGCCAAGAGGGCTCGGGCGACGACTCCGAAGAAGGAGCCGACGCGGGCGACGCGCAGGGTGAGCTTCCAGAAGAAGATCGAGATCACGATCGAGGGCAAGTCGTGCACGTGCGACTTGCCAGTGTTGGTGCACGCGGGGGGTTTCGCGCAGGCCCCATCGGGCTTGCATCCTCCATTTTCCGGAGGAAACATGATGAGAAAGAGGGGGAAGGATGGGGGGGGGGGGGGGGGGGGGATGAGAAGTAGATTTAGGCCGTGGGCGTCTTCGCCAAGTGGGCGTTTTCAGAGGATGGCAAGGAAGGGGGGGGGGGGGGAAGGGGGAAGGAGGGGGGGGGGGGGGGGGGAGGAGGAGGAAGAGGAAGGAGGAGGAGGGGGGGGGAGGAGGAGGGGGGGGAGATGGGAGCAGGGGGGCAAGGAGGAGGAGGAGGAGGGGGGGGAGGAGGGGGGAGGGGGGGGGGACTCAGGCCCCCCCCCCCCCCCCCGTCGGCCCGAGAGGGCGACCGGGCGAAGGTGTTCAAGGGGCCCGTCAACTTCGAGCTGGCCAGCGCCAGCTCTGGCAGGGGCGGGCGATCTTCCAAGGTGGGGTTCGTTCGCCTCTGAGCGGGCGGGCATGCGAGCAGGCTCAACGCGAGATCTTGGAGGGGGGCCCCCTTCCAGGATGGGCAGTCTGGAAAAAAAAAGAAACGGGGCGAAAGCATCATCCAGTTGCGCTGCCGCGCGATTCCGTCGCAGCGCTCGGGCGTGATATTATGAATGAGGGGACTGAGTAAAGTGATGTGAATATGTGCGTATGTAGTTATGTTTTATACGCCTTAGTGATGAGATATTGTTGCAAATGTGTAGGTGTTGTTGAATCGTGCGCGTCGTTGCTGCTTCGATCGCATGCTATATGCGTTGTATAGCGATGTAGATGGGGTGGGTGGAACGTTAAAATGTTGCTGAGTCGGGCCCAATGGCAATGCCGATATGGCAATGTAAAGCGCAATTGTAGCGGAAACAAACATCTTTACGCATCGAAGCGTTGGCGTTTATCAACACCCAATGACCCCCTGCCAGCAAGTGCAACACAGCCCCAGAACACAGCCCAGGACCCCAGGACCCCCCCCCCCCCCCCCCCCAATGTCAACACTTCCCGCGGCTGAAACGCAGACGTTAGCCTTTGCCCACTTGTTTGGCCCCGGAGGCCCCAGGGCACCTCTAATTTGCAACTCGTGGCCGGAATTGGAAATGGCCAGAATTGCAAATGACCGCCCTCTAACAATTGCACTGCCGGCCGACGGTTGGCACAGCAGCCGCCCGCCCCGATAATGGCCGCCAAGAGCCCCCGGGCGAACGACCCGTGTTCCGACGACGGCGTCCTTTCCCAGGGGGCCGTGCAGTCGGGCAACGGGCCTCTGCGGGGCCGCGGGCCTCAGCCCGTTTTTCTCGCCCGTCGTCGCACGTCTTGCTGGGCTCCTCTCGCGCGCGGGGCCCTGCTCCAGGGGTCGGGGTCTACCGCCCCCCGCCCTCGGCGCCCATCTTTTTATCAGCCTGGGGCAGATCCCTATCCCCATGCTGGGCACCTCCTCATCGCGATGCCGATCTTAAGGATCTCCTTATTTTTTTGAAGGCGGACCCCTAAGATTGTCATCGCCTATTGGCGCGTCAATCTTAGGGATAGGGCTGCGTTCGAGGTTGGTAATCTTTTCCCGTGTATGCTGCCGTCCGCTCCGCTGCGGGGGGGGGGCCGCGCCTGGCCGGCGCCCCTGGCGACCGCCCCCTCGGTCGCCGTGGGCCTGGCCAGGCCGGCCCGCAGCTCCGCGAGGCACCCCGCGAGAGGTGCGCGTTGCCAGCGCAGGAGGCCCCGCCTTGGACTTGAAGGCAAGGCGCTTCCTTCCCGATTCCATCCCCCGGCTGCGGGGGCAGCGAGTGAGCAGAAATCGAGGATCAGCACGTTCGTGCCTGTGCAGTATGTGACGTGTTCGAGGCTGACAAATCACCTTTGGAGACGATTTGACGTCCTCGGGGGCCCCGCGACTGCGGCGAAGCCCTCGCTGGGTTTTATTCGGTGGATGACGTCGAAACCGCCCTCTTCTGTGTGCCCAATTTCAAGAGCGCCCAAATTATGAAGTGGAGCGACCCTACCGCCCCCTCTTCTTCCTTTTTCAGGGCCACGCGCTCACCCGGGAGGCGCGGCGGCAGAACCGTGGAAACTTGGAACCCACCAGCTTTGCCAACAATTGCGCGGAGTCTTCCAAACCAGTCAAGCGCGCGGCCGCACGGCGCGGCGCTTTAAGGACGGGCAGACCGCGTCGCTCGGAAGCCGAAGGGGAACGGGACAAGCGCAAGGGGCCATCGCATAACAATATATAGTATTGGGTGTATGGGCAAGGTTATCAAAATGCCATTATGATGCCTAAGCTACGGGCTACCGCCAGCAAGCTATCTGTCACGCAATTTGGGGCGCTCAATGGACGATCCACCCGGGGCGCCATTGTCGTGGTTGACGAGATTCTACGCCGCTTCCGCGCCTCTCTTAAAGGACACCCAGATCTGGCACTCTGTCCTGGCTGCGGTTCTTCTGGGTCTGACGAAGGCTTTCGATTTGAAACCTCGTGAGCAAGTTTGGTTTGCGGTGGAGCGGCTAGCTGTAGGTCGCGGGCCCCGGCTCACTGCCGAGGAGCTCTATGGCGGAATTTGCTGCGTTGTGCGCGACCACCGCGCCTCAACCAACCGCGCCGACAACTATGTGTGACAGAAGAGTTCGGCAAGGTATCGTTGCAGGTTTTTTATCTGAAAAAAATGCCGTCCACGATGTGGTTACCAGCAACATATGTCATGCTATTCGCGAAGCAGAGTTTAGGGGAGTCCAAGTACAATGCGACCCTGTCTTCAACAGCTATCGGCTTTCAATCAATTTCAATTTCGATGTGACTGCCAAGGTAGATGTTTCATAGGTCGTGCTCATGGACGTGATCGGTCTCGTTGCGGTGTTTGGTTCGACCCGGTCACCGCTTTTCTTCCGTGCATGCAGCAGTCTGTCAAAGATACGGGCCTCAAGCTGAACACCCCGAACCAACGCGCCCATTGCGATTTCGGGCGAGGTGTGCCGCCGGACGAGGGAAGCTGTCGCAAACAGGGGCGTGGAAATTCGCGCGGCACAGCAAGATGGTCAGCGCTGGGCCCTCCGCGCGACTCCGACCGTCAAATTTCTCGGGGCGCGGCTTAGCGCGACTGGGCCCGTGACCGAAGTGATGTCAGCTCGGCTGCAAGTTGCAAATGCGGCGTGCGGTCGTCTGGCGCAGCGGGTCCTCAAGGGCAGTTTGAGCGTTGGGCCCAAAGCAAGGCTGCGGCGCTCGCTGGTAGGATCAATCGCATGCTTTAGAGATCGCGGTGCCGACGAAGACTGACCTAAATCGATTAGAAAGGTGGCAGAACCGGAAGCTGCGACGTCTTCTGAAACCGCCAGCTTTCATACATTATGTACCCAACGTGGGCATGCGTAAAAAAGGTAAAGTCCATTCCGTTGCATCTACATTATTTTTAGGCGTTCGAACTGGTGGCAGGAGGCCGCCGTTCCAGGCGCAGTTCTTTCCGTGCCCCGCTACGATCCCGCGCTCGCTGTCAGGGCCGTCAGCTTCGGAAAGTTACCGTTCGAAGTGGACTCGCGTCTGGGCCCATTATGGGCGCTTGGCCTTGCTGCAGTCTGATCTCGCGTGCTTGTGGGGCACGGCCTCTGCCCAAATCAACGCCGAGGCACCTGCGTTAACTATCGCTGCTGAGCGTCCGTGGCTGGCGCGGTTGGCCAATTTGCCCTTCTGACTGGTCCACCACGGGGGGGCATCATATTAAGGATCTGCGGAGTCGCTGACATCATCACCTCACCGTCGTTATCGTCATCGCCGTCATCATGACCAGCATCGCCATCATCGTCATCACCATCATCATCATCACCATCATCATTATCATCATCCACAGCGGTTTCGGCTCTCGGACGCGAGTAGATCGCTTTTCGCGCTCCTCCCAAACCGCGAGCGTTGTGTCGCTGCCTCTGGCGCGGGTTCAGATGTCTGGAGAGTCTGAGTCAGAGGCGGGCTCGGTTGGGCGTGGTCGCATGCTGCGGCCTGCGGCTGAGCGTTGGTGCTGGATCGTGGAGAGCCTGCTCAGGATCCGGCGTCTTCAACGAATCTGGGGGCACCTTGGACAGTTCTTGCAGATCGTGGCAGCGACGACTCTACGAGAGCGACTTCGAAAGCTGCTACCCCCTGAGAAGCAGAAGAAGAAGTAATGGCGACTCAGCGCGCCGCTTGTGCTGCGAGCGCGGCGAGCTTCGGAAATCCAGGTTGGCGGAAGCGGGCAGTTGCTTCCAGCTGCTTCTGGCGCGGGGAACGCTGCCTCTGGCGCGGGCAGGGGGGGGGCCACTGCGACGACGAGGAGACGGCGCCGGGAGCGTCGACTGATCCAGGCTGCCAGCTCACTGATCCAGTGAGAGGCAGCCTGAAGATGAAGAACACTGATCCAGGCTGCTTCTGGCGCTGATATCTTTTCTGTCACACAGCAATGGCTTGCAGGCTGCCTCTGGCGCTTTTTTCGTTTGGCGCAGGGTTCTCCAGACTAGGGCCCCGTACTGGGTGCTCTCTGCGCCGCTGGTGCGCAGCGTGCCGCGGTAAAAGAAGTTTGGCTCATGCTCTGCCGCTGCTGCCAGCTGCTGCTGCTGCTGCTCCGCCTCCTCTAGCTTCTCCTGCTGCTGCTCCTGCGACATACTGCCTCTGGCGAGGATGACGAAGAGTAGGCGACGCACTTCCTCTGGCGCGCCCCCCTTGCCACGCGAGTGATCTCTCGAGCGCTCGCTTCCGAGAGGGGCCTAGTGGCATCGGCTCTGAGGGGTGAGTTCTCGCAGAAGTTGTTTGACTGACTTTTTGCCGCGCGTGACGCCCATGCGCGGAATTCTCAGTTCGGTGATGTGGGCCCCCGCCGCTGCTGCCATCGCCGCAGGTCTCGCCAGTCACGATCTCGCCTCGATATCGCCCCCGACGACTCTCCGACTCCCCGACGACTTCCCGACGACTCCCCGACTCTCCGACTCCCCGGCTCCCCGACTCCCCGACTCCCCGACCGACCCCCCGGCCCCCTGACTCCCCGACTCCGCCGATTCCGACTCCCCGACAACTCCCGGACTCTCCGACGACTCCCCGACCCCCCGACCCCCCGACTCCCCGACCCCCCGACTTCCCGACTCCGCGACTCCCCGATTATCCGACTCCGCTCCCCGTCTCCGACTCGCCGACTCCCCGACCCCCCGACTCCCCGACCCCCCGACTCCCCAAGATGGCGCCATAGGAAGGCCCCGCGCGTCATCGCAGCCTCATCGGCCCAAGCGGGCCTCTGAGCCTCAGCCGCTGCCTCTCATCCCTGGCGAAGACTCTCAGCCTCAGCCGCTGCCTTTGGCGCGCCCCCCCCCTCGACCGAGACGCCGCGGGCCGTGCGCGCGGGGCCGGCCGCTCCCACGATGCAGGCCTTCCTCGCTGCGTGGCTGGGCGAGCTGTCCGCGATGGACGCCCTGCGCCTCTGCGCCGCGTGCAGGAGCGCGCGCGAGGCCCTCGGCGCGGACGGCGTGGCCGCGGCGGCGTTCGCGGCGACGCGCCCCTGGAGGGCGAACCTGGCAGGCAGCTTGCGCCTGTGGCGCAGGGCGTGGGAAGCCTGTTCCAACGCTTCGTGCGCGCTCGGCCTGCGCGGCGGGGCCTGGCTCAAGACGGCAACGGTGATTCCGGCGACCGCGGCGAATTCCCCCCGCCGAACCGACGCTGCTGTTGCTTTGGAGTTGGCTTCTGCTGGAGCACTAGCGGCAAACGGTATTAGTATGTTGCCTTTTCGAACCTCACTTCTGGCAGGGAAGGTAATCGCCGTCCTTCTCGTCTCTGGCAAGGACGCTAGGATCGACCCATTGAGCGGTTCCTGCGAAGTGGAATTGCAGATGCTCGTTCTTTTCGAAGACTCGCAGTTTGGTGCTGCGATCGTCGCCCCTTGGCGGACCGGCCAGGTGCAGCTGGCTCCCAACCCGCTAGACGTGTGCGACACAGTCCTCGCCGACGTTTTCGACATATGCCTTTTGGTCCCTCAGGCTCAGAAGCGTGGCCCCTCATGGTTCAAGCTCTTTGGTCCCTGCCATGGCATTTCCTTTAGCTTGGAAGGGGCTGTTATCTGGTATGAAGCGCGTGGCTCGAGATGGGGAAGCCTGCGATCATTTTGAATTCGCAGTTTGGTGCGACTCAGTCTCTCTAGCAACCGGGCGCTGGCGGGAGGCGCCGCCTTTGGCCGAGGTCCAGGGCGAGCGCGAGATCGCCCTGGAAGGGATGCTGACGAGGTCGGCGCTGAGGATGCCGGAAAGGATGCTGACGAGGTTAACTCACGAGTGATGGGGGGGCCCTGCCTCTGGCGGGAGAGAGCGATTGAGGCTGTTCAGTGAGTGAGCGGCGGTCCAGGCCTTTTTCTCTGTGGTCGCGGGTGAGTGACTGATTCAGTCCTTGCTCTTGCTAAGGCGATAGGGTGCCCACCGCGCCTTTTCCACTGCGCGCTGGGGCTCAGCTGCTGCTCGCACTGATGGCTGCTCGTTCCTGGCCGAACCTAGGCCTTGCCTAGGCCTCTGGCGTGGCCGAGTCATTGCCTCTGGCGCGCCGCTGCCTCTGGTGCGCCTTCTGAGGCCAAGGCGGCGTCGCGGCAGCTCGCGCCGCGACGCTTGCGAGCGGAAAAAGACGTCGTCGTCATCGCCGCCATCGTAGTAGGCGCCATCATGACCACCCATATCATCAGCACAATCAGCGACATCATGACCACCGACACCATGGCCATCGTCATCATGACCCCTGACATCATGACCACCGACATCATGACCATCGTCATCATGACCACCGACATCATCTCAATCCTCAGCTTCGCTCCCGCCGCCGTCATTGACCACCGACCATGGTCGTGCTCGTCGTGCTGTAGTAGTCGCCATCATCACCACCGACCTTTGTCGTGTTTAGTTTTCTCCTGGGTCGTGTTTAGCACGGCGCCAATGCTCTACCCTGGCTTGCCGAAGGCATGATGACGAAAATGAAGATGATGACAATGATGGCGATGATGGTTGTGATGATGGTGATGACGATGCTGACGGTGACATGCATATAAGACCCTAGGAAATGACGATGATGGTGAGGACGACGCTGACGATGCTGCTGAGGAAAACTACTAGACGAGACCCTGGGAAAACCAAACAGGACCTTAGCAAAACTAAGCAAGACCCTAGGAAAACAAGACAAGGCCCAAACGAGACCCTAGGAAAACTAAACAGGACCCTACCAAAACTAAACGAGACCGTAGGAACATTAAAGAGGACCCTCGCAATACTAAACGATACCCTTGGCCAAATTAACACAGCCCTACCACAATCAAACGAGACCCGAGGAAAACTAAACAGTACCCTCGCAAAACCAAACAAGACCCAAGGACAACTAAACAGGACCCTAGCAAAAGTACACGAGACCCTCGGACAACTACACGGGACCCTACCAAAACTAAACGAGACCTTCGGACAACTAAACAGGACCCTGCCGATACTAAACGAGACCCTAGGAAAATTAAACAGGACCCGGCCAACACTAAGCGAGAACCTAGCAAAACTAAACAGGACCTTAGCAAAACTAAGCGAGACCCTAGGACAACTAAGCAGGAGCCTAGCAAAACTAAACGAGACCTTGGGAAAACTAAACAGGACCCTACCACAACTAAACGAGACCCTCGGAAACCTAAGCACGGCCCTAGGGCAACTAAACGAGACCATAGGACAACTAGACAAGATCCTAGGACAACTAAACGAGACCGCGGGAAAATTAAACAGGACCCTCGCACATTTTTTTACGGGGCCCTAGGAAAACTAAACAGGACCCTGCCAGAATTAAACGAAACCTCAGGAAAACTAAACAGGACCCTGCCAAAATTAAACGAGACCCTAGGACAACTAAACATGGCCCTGCCAAAACTAAACGAGACCCGCGGAAAACTAAACAGGACTCTAGAACAATTACACGAGTCCCTAGGACAACTAAACAGGACCTTGCCAAAACCAACGAGACCCTAGGACAACTAAACAGGACCTTAGCAAACGTAAACAATACCCTAGGACAACTAAACAGGACCCTAGCAAAAGTAAACGAGACCCTAGGACAACTAAACATGACCCTAGCAAAACTAAACGAGACCTTAGGACAACTAAGCAGGAATTCGCCAAAACTAATCGAGACCATGGGAAAACTAAACATGACCCCGCCAAAACTAAACGGGACCCTAGGAAATAACCGGACACTGTCAGTGACCCTAGCACAACTAAACGAGACCCTAGGACAACTAAACAGTACCCAGCCAAAACTAAATGAGACCCTCGGACAACTAAACAGGACCCTGCCAACACTAAACGAGACCCTAGGACAACTAAACATGACCTTAGCAAAACTAAACGAGACCCTAGGACAACTAAGCAGGAGCCTAGCAACACTAAACGAGACCTTAGGACCACTAAACAGGACCCTCGCAAAACTGAACGAATCCCTAGGACAACTAGGCAGGACCCTGCCCAAACTAACCGAGACCATAGGACATTTAAACAGGACCCTGGCAAAACTAAACAAGACCTAAGGACAATTGAACAGGGCCCTACCAACACTAAGCGGGACCCTAGGACAACTGAACATGACCTTGCCAAAGCTAAACGAGACCCTAGGACAACTAAACATGACCCTAGCAAAACTAAACGAGACCCTAGGCAAACTAAGCAGGACCCTAGCAAAAGTAAACGAGACCCTAGGGCAACTAAGCAGGACCCGAGCAAAACTAAACGGGACCCTACCAAAACTAAACAGGACCCTGCCAACATTAAGCGAGACCCCAGGACAACTAAACAGGACCTTAGGACAACTAATCGAGATCCTCTGATACTTACCCTGGCGACGTACCCGACCCCTGCGCAAACGCGGGGCGCAAATAGTTTAGGACACTCTATAAAATGGGCAATGGCGGAACGAGGGTTACATATGTCAGCAGACGGAATCCGGGACACTCGCAGGACACTGGCTACAGGGCAAGGACTAGATAAAGCTGATTAGTTACAATCCCTGAGCAACCGTAAGCACTTCGAAGGCGGGGATCTCAGATCGCAGCCCCCCAGGGATGGCGAGGTCTAATTTGGGCCCGCGCGTGGCGACGCTGTGCTGGGCCCCCCAGCAGGCCTCGAAAGTGGCGACAGTTTCACAGATCGCAAACCCCAGGGATGGCGAGGTCTAACTTGAATCTGCGTGTGGCGTCACTGTGCTGGGCCCCCCAGCAGGCCTCGAAAGTGGCGACAGTTTCCCGATCGCAGCCCCCCCCCCCAGGGATGGCGAGGTCTAATTTGATTCTGCGTGTGGCGTCACTGTGCTGGGCCCCCCAGCAGGCTTCGAACGTGGCGACGGTTTCACAGATCGCAGCCCCCCAGGGATGGCGAGGTCTAGTTTGAGTCCGCGGTGAGTGCCCACTGTGCTGGGCCCCCCAGCAGGCCTCGAAAGTGGCGACAGTTTCACAATTCGCAGCCCCCCCCAGGGATGGCGAGGTCTATTTTGAATCCGCGGTGAGTACCCACCGTGCTGGGCCCCCCAGCAGGCCTCGAAAGTGGCGACAGTTTCACAGATCGCAGCCCCCCAGGGATGGCGAGGTCTAATTTGAGCCCGCGGTGGGTACCCACTGTGCTGGGCCCCCCCAGCAGGCTTCGAAAGTTGCGACAGTTTCACAGATCGCAGCCCCCCGGATGGCGAGGTCTAATTTGAATTTGCGCGTCGCCCTCACTGTGCTGGGCCCCCCAGCAGGCTTCGAAAATGGCGGCGGTTTCACAGATCGCGCCCCCCCCCCCCCCCCAGGGATGGCGAGGCCAAATTGGAATTTGCGCGTCGCCCTCACTTTGCTGGGCCTCCCAGCAGGCCTCGCAACTTGCGACAGTTTCACAAATCGAACCCCCCCCCTCCCCCCCCAAGGACGGCGAGGTCTAATTTGAATCTGCGCGTCGCCCTTACCGTGCTGGGCCCCCCCCCAGCAGGCCTCGAAAATGGCGGCGGTTTCACAGATCGCAACCCCCCCAGGGATGGCGAGGCCGAATTGCGATTTGCGCGCCGCCCTCACTTTGCTGGCCCCCCCAGCAGGCCTCGAAACTTGCGACAGTTTCACAGATCGCAGCCCACCAGGGATGGCGAGGTTTAATTTGAATCTGCGCGTCGCCCTCGCTGTGCTGGGCTCCCCAGCAGGCTTCGAAAATGGCGACAGTTTCACAGATCGCAGCCCCCCAGGGATGGCGAGGTCGAATTTGAATCTGCGCGTCGCCCCCGCTGTGCTGGGCCCCCCAGCAGGCATCGAAAATGGCGAGGGTTTCACAGATCGCAACCCCCCCCTCCCCAGGGATGGCGAGGTCCAATGTGAATCTGCGCGTCGCCCTCGCCGTGCTGGGCCCCCCCCAGCAGGCCTCGAACAGGGCGACGGTTTCACAGATCGCAGCCCCCCCAGGGATGGCGAGGTCTAATTTGAATATGCGCGTTGCCCTCACTGTGCTGGACCCCCCAGCAGGCCTCGAAAATGGCGACAGTTTCACAGATCGCAGCCCCCCGCAGGCAAGACAGGAAGAGGCAGGGAGGGAGGGGGGAGGAGGAAGGAGTGGAGACCACACTGCTCTATTCAAAACGAATGCCCAACCAAGGAGGGTTGGGAAACATAGACGGGGCCCTGACCCTGGGACAACTAAACAGGACCCTAGCAAAAGTAATCGAGACCATAGGAAAACTAAACAGGACCCTACCAAAACGAAGCGAGGCCCTAGCTGTTGAGGGCCCAGCTGTTGAGTAAGTGAGCAGCGGTCCAGGTTTTTTCCTTGTGTGGTGTCGGGTGAGTGACTGATTGAGTCCTCGCTCTTGCTAAGGCGATAGGGTGCCCGCCGCGCCTTTTCCACTGCGCGCTGGGGCTCGGCTGCTGCTCGCACTGATGGCCGCTCGTTCCTGGCCGAACCTAGGCCTTGCCTAGGCCTCTGGCGTGGCCGAGTCACTGCTGCCTCTGGCGTGCGGCTGCCTCTGGCGCCTTCTGAGGCCAAGGCGGCGTCGCGGCAGCTGGCGCCGCGACCCTTGCGAGCGGAAAAACACGTCGTCGTCGCCGCCGCCATCGTGGTAGGCGCCATCATGACCACCCACATCATCATCACAATCAGCGACATCATGACCACCGACATCATGACCATCGTCATCATGACCCCTGACATCATGACCACCGGCATCATGGCCATCGTCATCATGACCACCGACATCATCTCAATCCTCAGCTTCGCTCCCGCCGCCGTCATCGACCACCGACCATGGTCGTGTGAGTCGTGCTGTAGTAGTCGCCATCATCACCACCGACCATGGTCGTGTTTAGTTTTCTCCTGGGTCGCGTTTAGTTTTCCACAGCTGGGTCGTCCTGGACGGCGCCAAGGGGGGGGCCGAGCATGCTTTACCCCGGCCTGCCGAAGGCATGGTGACGAAAATGATGATGACGATGATGGCGATGATGATCGTGATGATGGTGGTGACGATGCTGACGGTGAAATACATATAAGACCCTAGGCAATGACGATGATGGTGAGGACGGCGCTGACGATGCTGCTGAGGAAACTAGACGAGACCCTAGGAAAACGAAACAGGACCCTAGCAAAACTAAACAAGATCCTAGGTAACCTAGACGAGACCCTAGGATTATCCCGGCAAAGCAACCTAGCACCGATGTGTAGAAGCATAGCTGGAAACATTGCCTGTGGTATTCATGTAAGAGTGCTGTTGTAGAATTCTGGTGTTCTCGCAGTCGCATTTGGATTCGCAGTGGCAGTCGCAGTGGCAACATCAGCGGCAGTCGCAGTGGCACTGCAAGTAGTTGCAGTAGCAGTAGCTACACTAGCAGCAGCAACAGCAGCAGCAGCAGTAATAGTAACAGTAGTAGTAGCAGTAGAAGTAGTAGTGATGGTAGTAGTGGTAACAGTGAAGTAGTAGTTGTAGTGTGTAGAGTGAACGAGTAGGAGTGATGGGAGCAGTGGTAGTAGCAGTAGAAACACTGCTTTCGATAACGGTATTTCCATATGAGATCTTTGTATACATGCATTGAGGTCTAAACAAGACACTGCTATCAACGGATGTGATTCCAAACGAGGCACTGCTATCAACTGGTTGAGCCTCAAACGACACACTTGCATCAATGGGTGTAGCTCCAAAACAGACACTCCCATGAATGGATTTAGCGTGATGTCGTAGTAGTAGTAGTAGTAGTAGTAGTAGTAGTAGTAGTAGTAGTAGTGGTAGTAGTGGTAGTAGTAGTAGTAGTAGTAGTAGTGGTGGTAGTAGTAGTAGTAGTAGTAGTAGTAGTAGTAGTATGGGCACGGACCCGTAAGACCTGAGTCTCCACCGGGGTGCTCGGCGAAGCCATTGCTGATGATGATGTGATGATTGAGGAGGATGGTGGGATGATGACCGCGCTACTTGGATTTGTTATGTCAGTCTTTCTCGGCCTCCAACCAAATCATGGGAGACATCTCGCAAACGGAAGAGGAGCGCGCTGAGGAGCGGCGTGCGAAGCGGACAGTCGGCAAAACTTGCAGGCTGAGAAGCACCGCAGAAACTCGGAGGCTGAGAAGCACCGCGGCCGCGCAGTCCTACTACTGCTGGAACTAGGATTACAAGTACGCACGCCGAGAAGCACCGTGGACACGCGGGCTCGGATACTTCACCTCTCCCGCTTGTGTTGCAGGAAATCGCGCCAATCCGGCGGCTGGCAAGTACCGAGGAGGCGCAGGCTGAGAAGCACCGCGCGAGTGCATGCTGAGAAGCACTACGCGAGTGCAGGCCACGGCATTGTGTGTCACATGAATGCAGGCGGAGAAGCACCACATTTTGTTTGCCAGAGATCACTCCCAGGTCACCTGATCCCGCAACAACAGCCACGGCGTAGCTGCCACAGGGGCCGCAGAGAGCAACGGCTCGGCCCGTCGGTGAATCACAATGCGCGTGTGGCTCCATGAGCCATTGCATCGCGGGAATTCCGCGTGTTGCGCAGAGAGGCTGGACACAAGCTCCTTGTAGGCGGCAAGGCGCCGCAGGATTGCCTTGGTCCGGATGCCACTCTCGAGCATCAGCAGGTCCTGGTCGATCCTGTTCTGCGCCTCCTCAGCGAACCCTTCCATGGGGTTTGGAAGGCCCTCCGCCTCCGCGATGCGAGTCTTTGTTGTGGCTTCGCTCTCCGCTTGCTTGAAGGCCTGGAGCTCGGCGTCCTGCTCCGGGGAGAACTGGTTGGCCTTCCGTGCTTTCCGGACTTTCTCTGCCAGCCGCCGCTCTGCGAGGCTACGCCCGGCGTGCTCCTTCGGGTGGCGGCCGAGGTCTCGCACTTGCTGCGTGAGCTCCTCGGTCTTGTCTCGCTTTTGCTGCATGAGCTCCTCGGTCTTCTGCTTCCGCTTGAGCCCCTCGGTCTCCGTCTGCTGATCAGCGCAGCCCAGGGCCCGCAGTTCATGCAACATGTTTTTAGGGTGGCGGTCGCGATGGTCCGAGAAACGTTTGGCCCACTTGTTTTCGGCCCGTTCTTGTTCGGACGTTCCTTTATTTCGCTTCGGTATCCGGCCGAACTGCTTCACGTGCTCGACGAGCGTTTGCAGAGGACCGCTCGATGCAGCGCGCTGAGGAGCAGCGCTGTTCCCTGCCGCAGGCTGAGGAGCACCGCTGTTCAATGCAGCAGGGTCAGGGGCACCGCCGCCAGACCGAGAACTATCAGCATGTCCTGGCATTAAGGTGTGCAGTAGGCGCCGCGCAGTTCCTTTGAAAGGAAATCTTCGAAAGCAGGGCTGTAGCCAAGAAGGCTACGGGGACGATGATGATGATGAAGATGATGAGTATTGGAAGTCTGGGAAGTGGAAGAGCACGAAGTGGCGTACAGTTGGCATTGGGCATTCAAAATGTGGCCCGGGAGTGGAGTTCTGGTAAGTGGAAGAGCACGAAGTGGCTTACAGTTGGCTCCGGGCATTCAAAAAGTGGCCCGGGAATGGTGTTCTGGGAAGTCCAAGAGCACAAAGTGGCTTACAGTAGGCTCCGGGCATCCAAAATGTGGCCCGGGAATGGAGTTCTGGGAAGTCGAAGAGCACGAAGTGGCCTACAGTAGGCTCCGGGCATCCAAAATGCGGCCCGGGAATTGAGTTCTGGGAAGTCGAAGAGCACGAAGTGGCCTACAGTTGGCTCCGGGCATCCAAAATGTGGCCCGGGAATTGAGTTCTGGGAGGTCGAAGAGCACGAAGTGTGTGACTGTTTGCTTAAAACGAGCCCGGCCCTCGCCTGTCCGGCGCCCGCCCAGACCCCCCTGGGGAGTCATCAGATGTTTTTGTTTGACCCCATTAGAAACCTATTAGTCTTCGCTGTTAGGTAATCTGAAGTAAACTAGACGAGACCATAGGAAAACCAAACGAGACCCCAGGAAAACTAAACAGGCCCCCGGAAAAACTAGACAAGACCTTTTTAGGAAAACTAAACAGGACCCTGCCAAAAGTAAACGAGACCGTAGGACAACTAAGGAGGACCCTAGCAAAACTAAACGAGACCCTAGGACAACTAAACAGGACCCTAGCAAAACTGAGCGAAGGGGTGAATCAAGGGGCGCCAGCGGATGGGCTTACCGAAGGGGTGAATCAGGTGGGGCGGGATGGTGGGGCGCTGGTTTCGGTCACCGAACCAGGAGGCCTGCCCGCTCCGCTTGATTCCACCCTTCGGTTGCCAAGGGCCCAGCGCGTCGGGGCGTGGGTGCTGTGTGCGGAGCTGCTTGAACGTCTTGCTCTGCAGCGCGTTGTCCATGCTCTGGGGGGCATCGACGAGGCCAGGGGTGAAAGCAGCCAGCGATGCCCTCATGTCGGCCGCCTTATCGGCGTGACAAGGCCCGTCTTGAACATCACCGACCATGGGAGCTGGATGCAAAACGCGCCCCTCGCTGCCCTGGCGCTGCGCTCGCCGCTCGGGTCCGACAACGTCGTGGGCGCCTTGGCGATGAAAGGATCAGGTCAGTCCTCGAGGTGTCAAGCTGCGAGGCGCAAGCTGGGGCGCCGCACAGCCTTGGACGGCCGCCCTCAGGAGCGCTGAGCGTGGCGGCGGCCAGGCGGTGCCCGGGCCCTGCGGGCACGCCCAGGCGTTGCAAGGACAGGCGGAAGACGGAACAGAGACGACGACGACGACGACGACGGCGACGACGACGACGACGCCGACGGCGATGGCGACGGCGACGACGACGACGACGACGACAACGGCGACGGCGACGGCGACGGCGACGGCGACGGCGACGCCGTCGCCTTCGGCTTGACCTTCGGAAAACGAGACAGGACGAGACCTTCGGAAAACTAAACGAGACCTTCGGACAACTAAACAGGACGCCGCCAACACTAAACGAGACCCTCGGAAAATTAGACAAGACCCTCGGCAAACTAAAGAAGACACGAGGACAACTAAACAGGACCCTACCAACTTTAAACGAGACCCTCGGACATTTAAACATGACCCTAGCAAAACTAAACGAGACCCTGGGACAACTAAACAGGACCTTACCAAAACTAAACGAGACCGTAGGACAACTAAACAGGACCCTAGCAACATTACATGATACCCTCGGACAACTAAACAATACCATAGGAAAACTAAACGAGACCCTCGGACAACTAAGCATGACCCTGGCACATTTAAACGAGACCCTCGGACAACTAAACGATACCATAGGAAAAGTACACCGGATATGATACAAAAAACAACGAGGCCCTGCCATAACTAAACGAGACCCTAGGACAACTAAACAGGACCCGACCAAAACTAAACGAGACCCTGGGAAAACTAAACATGACCCTGCCAAAGCGAAACGAAACCCCAGGACAACTACACAGCACCCTAGGACAACAAAACACGATCCCACCAAATTAAACAGGACCCTTCAAATTCTAAACGGGACCCTAGGACAACTAAACGAGATCTTATGACAACCAACAGGAACCTACCAAAATTACACGAGACCTTGCGAAAACTAAACAGGACCTTGCCAAAACGAAGCGAGACCGTAGGACAACTAAACAGGACCCTAGCAAAACTAAACGAGACCCTAGGAACATTAAACAGTCCCTACCAAAACTAAACGAGACCCTCGGAAAAGTAAACCAGACCCTACCAAATTTAAACGAGACCATAAGAAAACCAAACAGGACCCTACCAACATTAAACGAGACCATAGGACAACTAAGCAGGACCCTACCAAAACGAAACGATACGGTAGGAACCTTAAACATAACCTTAGCAACACTAAACGAGACCATAGGACAACTACAAAGGACCCGACCACAATTACACGAGACCGTAGACAAACTAAGCAGGGCCGTAGGAGAAATAAACGAGACCCCAGGACAATTAAACAGGACCCTCGCACAACACAACGAGACTTCTGGACAACTGAACAGGACCCATGCAAAACTAAACGAGACCCTAGGAACACTAAACAGGACTCTGCCACAGTTAAATCAGACCACGCGAAAATTTAACAGTACCCTGCCAAAATTACACGGGACCCTAGGACAACAAAACAGGATCCTACCAAAAGTAAAGGGGAGCTTCGGACAACTAATCGGGACCCTAGCAAAACTAAACGAGAGCCTAGGCAGACTAAGCAGGACCTTGCCAAAATTAAGCGAGACCCTAGGCAAACAAAACATGACCCCAGCAAAACTGAACGAGACCCTAGGACAACTAAACAAGACACTGCGAAAACTAAACGAGACTCTTAGGGAAACTAGGCAGGACCCTAGCAACGCTAAACGAGACCCTAGGACAACTAAACGCGACCCTGCCACAACTAAACGAGACCATAGGAAAACTACACAGGACCCGACCAACATTAAACAAGACCCTAGGCAAACTAACCATGACCGTGGCAGCATTAAACGGGGCCCTGGGACAATTAAACAGGATCCTAGCAACACTAAACGAGATCCTAGGACAACTAAACAGGACCCTACTAAAAAAACGAGACCATAGGAAAAGTAAACAGGATCCGGGCAAAACGAAACGAGACCATTGGAACACTAAACAGGACCCTACCAACTGTAAACGAGACCCTAGAAACAAATTTACAGGACCCTAGTAAATCTAAGCGAGACCCTCGGACAACTAAACAGGACCCTAGCAACGCTAAACGAGATCATTGGGAAAATAAGCAGGACCCTCGCACAACTAAGCGAGACCCTAGGAAAAGTAAACAGGACCCCGCGAAAACTAACGAGACCTTAGGGCAACTTAACAGCACCCTAGCAAAACTAAACGAGACCCTGGGAAAATCAAACATGACCCTGCCAAAAGTACACGGGATTTTAGGCAAACTAAACAGGACCCTGCCGCAATTAAACGAGACCCTAGGACAACTAAGCAGTGCCCTACCAAAACTAAACGAGACCTTAGGAACACTAAACAGAACCGTGGCGCAACTAAACGAGACCCTAGGACAATTACACAGGACCCTAGCAAAACTAAACGAGTCTTCCGGGAAATTAAACAGGACCCTGGGGAAACTAAACGAGATTCTGGGACCAAGGCAAATTTAACAAGACCCCAGCAAAACTAAACGAGACCGTACAGAGAATTAAACATGACCCTTCCAAAACTAAACGGGACCCTCGGACAACTCAACAGGACCTTAGCAAAACTAAAGGAGACCCTGGGGAAACTAAACGTGACCCTAGCAGAACTAAACCAGACCCTGGGGAAACTAAACAGGACCCTCGCAAAACTAAGCGAGACCCCAGGAATACTAACCAGGGCCCTACCAAATTTCAGCGAAACCATCGGACAACTAAACAGGACCTCGGCAAATCTGTACGAGACTCAAGGAAAACTAAACAGGACCCTACCACAACTAAACGCGACCCTAGGACAACTAAACAGGACCAGCAAAACTAAACGAGACCATCGGAAAACTCAACATGATCCTAGCAAAAACTAAACGAGACCCTAGGACAACTAAACAAGGCCCTAGCAAAACTAAGCGAGACCCTAGGACAACTAAACAGGACCCCGCCAAAACTAAACGAGACTTTAGGACAACTAAACATGACCCTAGCAAAACTAAGCGATACCCTAGGCAAACTAAACAGGACCCTACCACAACGAAACGAGACCCGATGAAAAGTACAAACGAACCCCTACCAAAACTAATCGAGACTCTCGGACAAGTAAACAGGACCCTACCAAAACTAAACGAGGCCCCGGGGAAACCAAATAGGACCCTAGCAAAACCAAGCGAGACCTTAGGAACACTAAACATGACCCCACCAAAACTAAACAAGACCGTAGGAAAACCAAACCTGACCTTCGGAAAACTAAACGAGACCCTAGGGAAAGTAGGCGTTCGTTGGTGTGCGTTTTCAGCTTCTCGTGCGCCTCCCTGATGGCTTTGATCATCATCATCATCAGCGGCGTCGGCTCTCAGCGCGAGTAGTTTGCCTTTCGCCCTCTTCCCGAAGCACCATGGGCAAGCGGGCAGCTGACTTGGCGACCACGTCGCCTGCGAAGAAGGCGGCGGCGGCCTCGCCATCCGCTGCGGCCTTTCCAGCGTCTCTGGCGCGTCACCAGCCGCAGCCGCTGCGGCCTCTCCAGCCGCAGCCTCTGGCGCGTCACCAGCCGCTGCGGCCTCACCAGCCGCTGCCTCTGGCGCGTCGCCCGCCGCTGGCTCTGGCGCGCCGCCAGCCGTCGCCTTTGGCGCGCCGCCTGCCCCGCTGCGCATCAATCAGCTCCTCGAGATGGAGAGCGCGTCGACACAGCAATGTGATGTCAAGGACTGGGCGCGCCAAGTGAAGGGCTACGTCGACCAGGCTTTGCTCATCTTCCTGGAGCTGCGCAAGCGCGAGGTGTCCCTCGCGGTGCCCGCCCAGTGTTCTTTGATTGCGCCGTTGGCCATCGCTGATGCTGCCTCTGGCGCTAACCTCGCTTCGTTTCGCGAGGTCATGGACTTCGACAACCTGGTTGCGAGCTTCCCCCGCACCAAGGAGTATGAGGCAGCGGGGGCGGTGTGGATGTTGGACCCGGTTTGCGCGGACATCGACGACGTCGCCGTAAGTCAGCTCGAGGGTGCCATGAGAATCTGGTCGGAGGAGACGTTCCTCCTCTCCCCCAAGCACGCGCCCTCGCGGCGCCTGACCTTCGACGTGCCTCTCCCCGCCTTGGTGGTCGACGCTCAGGTCGCCCAGCGCCTTGAGCCTGGCAAGCCTGGGGTTAGCTTGACAGAGCCTCTGGCCATGATCGCGGGCCGCGCGGCGGTGACCACGTGGTATTCTGCCATGGGCGAGGCGCTCAAGGAGTCCAACGAGGACCGCGCGTGGCATCTGTTCAACGCCGCGTTGCCCGCCCCCATCAGGACGCGCGCGCTGCCCGATGCGGACGCGACCCACTTGGCGGCCCTGAGGTTTGGAGAGAAGATGTTCACTGCGATTGCTGCCTCTGGCGCAGATAGCTTCTGGTGGTTCGCAGAAAAAGCGTGCCGCTTGACAAGCGCGCGCGCCAGTCTCGACAGATCGGAAGCAGTGGCGAGGCTGGAGGCTGCGCTGAAGGCCTACGGCCCCCAGTTCAAAGGGAACCCGTGCACCGCCGCAACTGCCGCGGCGCTGAAAGGTTTGCACGCTTTCGTCCTCGACAGCGCCTGCGCCTCGGCTTTCTCGCTGGCCGAAGCATATATCCCAGAGCTTCTCGAACCTACGCTTCTCATGAAGATCGGCTTCGCATGCTCCACAAGGGCTGTCTCTAACGACGAGGCCAGGGAACTGTTCGTTTTCACCCTGAACACTTGCCGCGTGGCCCGCCTGGCGGGCGACGCCCCGAAGGGCGAGAAACTGGCCGTGGGCCGGGCCTGCGGGCGCAATTGTAAATCGCCAGGGATGCTCCGCGCGCCCTTCAAGAAAAAGAAGCTCGTCGAGTACATTTTCCACGGCGCCTCTCTCATGCGCAAGGAACATGGGCGCGAAGTGGCCGCATTCAAAACACCTCTCCGCGTCCTCCAGCGGTTCGCTGCCTCTGGCGCGGATGGGCCCGTGGCTTCGCACCGCGTGTCCGACTCAGGCGGCGGCGCCGACGGGGTGGAGATATTGTTCGCGCTCCGCGTAGCTGAGTATCGGAACGCCGTGGATTGCAAGTCGAAGGCGGTGATCGACGTCGCGCGGCCTCTGTGGTCGGGCGCTTTCGACGAAGAAATCGTCGAGCTTGCCGAGCAGGAGATGCAGAACAGCGCGCCTGCGTTCGTCTAGCGCACGTACATCACCGAGACCGGCCAGGAGCTGGGTGTCAGGTACCGCGCTCTCGTGACCGCCTGCGCGGGCGGGCCGATCCCCGCCGACCCCGAGCTGGATGCAAATCTCGGCTTGTCGGGGGCGTCCGAGCTCGGGGAAGAAGAACAGGAAGAGCTCGCCAAACTCCAGGAGCAGCTCAAGCTTCTGCGCAACAAAAAGTGAAGTTCGTCAGTTTAGTATCTGTCGGCGCTGCCTCTGGCGCGGAGTACTCAGTGGGGCAGATGCAGAGCGTGTGGGGCGCGCTCAGCTTGGGGCACCGCTTCGCGAGGAAGAAGACCGACGTTCGCGCGTTCGTCCTCTCAGCGGAGCTCTTCCCGCCCAGCGTCGTCAAGCAAGGCGTCAAGGCGAGGCTGTGCGAGCAGTTGCCGTGCGACGAGGCGAAGTTCAAGCGAGTCATCGAGTTCTCTTTGCAGAAGAGGCAGAAGGATGACATCCTCATCTTCCTCGACGGCAGGAGCCGCGCGAATCGCCGGGTCAGTGAGGCCCTCGAGGCCAAGTTGGAGTCAGGAGGCCCCCGCGCTTTCGTTGAGTGCTGGATCGTGTGCGAGCAGCCAAACAAGAAGGAGGATCCGCGGTCCCCGGCCAGGGCGCACAGCTACACCAAGAACAACAGGGAGACGGCGATCTTCTCGCTGCCAGTCAAGGGCCAGCGGAAGGTGGTGCACCGTTCGGAGTTCAACGCGCGCGGCGAGTCCTCGACCGCAGACGCGACGTACACTGGCGCCACAATGCGGCGTCTTTCCGAGCTCCCTCGCCTGAGCTACGAGACCAAGGCGAGCATCCTGGGAGCTGCATCTTGCGCTGGCGTTGACGGCGCCAAGCCGAGGATTCCGCGCCTGCAGGCAGACATCGATTCGAAGGGCCACCCGTTCTCGTATGACTAGGTGAAGCCCATCAGCCTGTGGCAGACGATCATGGGGCACCGCAGCGTGACCCGCATCGTGGACTTCACTCCAGGCTCTGGCGCCTTGGCTGTCGCTGCCGCTGGCGCAATGGAGTGCGAAGGCGTCGCTTGCAACGAGGACCATCGGGGCTGGCTCGACTCCATCGTGGACAGGTGCGTGATGTACAAGGCGGGCCAGGAGGAGGGGTGCGCGCATCAATTGGGCGGCGACGCCGACTTCGTCGAGAAAGCTAGCAAGTATTTCAGCGGAAACATGATGGAGGCGAAACGTCTGCTGATGCCGCTGGTCGACGAGGTCGGCGGGGGCGAGGATGAGGACGAGGACGAGGATGACGAAGAGTAGGCGACACACTGCCTCTGGCGTGCCACGACGTGTGCATGCGACGCAGCTGCCACCAGCTGCTGCACGGCGCCCCATGCTTCCTGGCCAGGGCCGGTCTTCCTCGTCCTGGTTTGACTCTGACTTTTGGCCGCCGCGCGCGGAAGTCTCGGTTCGGAAAAAATAATATCGTCCCCGACGACTCGCCGCCTCTCCGACGACTTCCCGACGACTCCCCGACTCTCAGACTCTCAGACTCCCCGACTCCCGACTCCCCGACCGACTTCCCCGACTCCCCGATTTCGAGGAATATTGGGATCTGCCCTCAATTTCCAAAGTGCCCCGTGGTCCCCGGACTGTCCATGAGGTGCTGCTGGTACTCGTTCCTTTGCTGGCAACGCTAGCGTCGGATGCCAGCTTAGTGCAAGTGCGAAGTTGAGGTGGCCTGAAAACGGCCGAAGGGCACCATCCGTAGCAATTTGATCTCAAGCCCTTCCCGACGCCCTTCGCGACTCCTTCCCGACGCTCTTCCAAGCTATGGCCCTTCAAGACGCAGAGTACTGCAATGCAGTACTCAGCGTCTTTGATCAAGGAGCCGAAGGAGGAGCCCATCATCAACAACGAGCAGAATGCCGCAGCAGCAGGATGCCGCAGCAGCAGGCGGAGGAGCCGAAGGAGCAGGAGCAGGCAGTGGAAGACGCTGCCTCTGGCGCAGAAGGTGGCGCTGCCTCTGGCGCCGAAGGTGGCGAGCAGGAGGGGGGGGGGGGGCGAAGGAGCAGAAGAAGGCAGTGGAAGACGCTGCCTCTGGCGCAGAAGGTGGCGCTGCCTCTGGCGCGGAAGGTGGCGACTCGGGGATCTGGCAGTGTCAAGAGAGGAGCGTCGCCAGAAGATTCGCCTGGATCGACATGGGCTCAGACATGCGCCAGAAACTATATGTTGCGATGCGCGACTATTACGCGGCCCCCCCAGGCCCTGCTCACCATATGCCCATCGTCTACTACGCTGACAAGGGTGGCACCCGCAAGTGGTGCGCGGACATGCAGACAATGACGCAGGCCCGCTGTTGGCCTGACGGGGGCCGCTGGGGGGCGACGAGCAAGATTCGCCAGATCGTTTTGCTTCGAGACTAGCTCGGTCGTAAAAGCACGTTTTCCCGCTGGGCTCCTTTTGAGCCTTTTGGCGCCATTGGTTGGCGCCCGCCCTGCCACGGGGGGGGCGCCGCATGAGCGTCCAGGCTGGCCAGTTGCACGTGGCTAAAGACACCAGATGGGAGTGGGAAGAGGGAAGAGGTGGAGAAAGGAGGAGGGCGAGGATTGTGGAGACCGAACGGAAGCGTTGCTCTTGAATCAAGAGGCGTTAGTTTTGGTAGGGTCCTGTTTCGTTGCCCTTAGCGTCTCGTTTAGTTTTGGTAGGGGCATGTTAAGTTTTCTTTGGGTCTCGTTTACTTTGGGTAGGGTCCTGTTTAGTTTTCCGATGATCTCGTTCAGTTTTGGTAGGGTCCTGTTTAGTTGTCCCAGGGTCTCGTTTAGTTTTGGTGGGGTCCTGTTGAGTTGTCCTAGGGTCTCGTTTAGTTTTGCCAGGGTCTGTCCCCCCCCCCCCCTCTTTTCCTAGGGTCTACAGTTTTTGTAAGGTCATGTTGAGTTGTCCTAGGGTCTCGTTTAGTTTTGGTAGGGCCATGTTCAGTTTTCCTACGCTCTCGTTTAGTTTTGGCACGGTCCTGTTTAGTTTTCCTAGGGTCTCGTTTAGCTTTGCTTGGGCCTTGCTTAGTTTTCCGTTGGTCTCGTTTAGTTGTGGCATGGTCGTATTTCGTTGTCCTAAGGTCTCGTTTAGTTTTGCTAGGGCCTTGTTTCGTTTTCCTAGGGTCTCGTTTATTGTTGTTAGGGTCATGTTTAGTTTTCCGAAGGGTCTCGTTTAGTTTTGCTGGTTCTATGTAGTTCTCATTGAGTTTTTGTGCAGTTGTCCTAGGGTATTGTGTAGTTTCCATCCGTTTTGTTTAAATGTCCCACGGTCTTGTTTAGTTTTCCTCTTGTTTAGTTTCCCTATGGTCTGGTTTAGGTCTAGTTGCCGAGGGGCTCGTCTGATTTTCTTGCGGTCTTGTTTAGTTTTCGTCTGGTGAGGTTTAGTTGTTTTAGGGCCTGGTCTGGTTTTCATAAGGTATTGTATGTGTTTTCCTCTGGTCTTGTCTACTTGTCCTACGGTCTTGTCTAGTTGTCCTAGGGTCTTGTTTAATGTTACTAGGGTATGGTCTTGTTGTCCTAGGGCCTTGTATGGTCTTATCGTGTTTTCCTAGTTTGGGTCTTGTCTAGTTGTCCTACGGTCTTGTTTAGCTGTCCTTTTTTTTTTTTTTTTTTTTTTTTTTTTTTTTTTTTTTTTTTTTTTTTTTTTTTTTCTCCCCCATAGTTTTCCTAGGGTCTTCCATAGTTTCTCTCACTGGTAGTGTTTCGTTTTCCCCTGGTGGTGTTTATTTTTCTCCTGGTCGTGTTTAGTTTTTTCCATGGCTCGTTTTGTTTTCTCCTGGTCGTGTTTATTTTTTCACGGTCGCGTAGAATTTTCCCTGGTCAGCGCCGCCGTCGTCGTCGCTATCATCGCGCTTCGTCGAGCTCGCTGTTGCCCCATAGCCGGTTTGGCACAAGCCGAGCGTCGCGCATCTGGGGCGCGCCGCGATCGGGGGCGCTGCGCCGGGTGATGCGCGTGCCGCTTTATTTTGAATTCGGGGGTTATCTACAAGAAAAACCGGCAGCAGCGAGTGCGGGGCAGTCGTTGCCGTCGCGGGGGCATTGCGAACAAACCCGCAGCGGCGGAGCGTCCAGCGCCGAGAAGAAATATCTGCCAGTGGCGAGGGCGGCGCTGCCTCTGGCGCATCGTCGTTGAAGGGGTGGTGTTGCCTCTGGCGCATCTGGCAAGGGTGGTGCTGCCTCTGGCGCGGCGCGGAGAAAACGCAGGGCGGTTCAGTCTCGCGAGGGCGTGACCGAGGCGAGAACGAGTCGGACAGTGACCGACTCGGATGAGCAGCACTTCGCCAAGCATTCTCCTTGCAACAAGGCGTTCTGTATCAGATGCGATTTTCACCGACGGCGCAAAACGTGCGCGGCGCTATCTCTCTTGCCGAATGGTTCGTCGTGGCTGGCTGCAGGCGAGCATCGCGGCCAGTGGGGGTTGGGTTGCCGAGTGCGCGCGAAGGCTGCGGCCGTAGGGCGGACAAGTTCAGACGGCAGGTTCTCCAAGTTTGCTTCTTTCAAGGTCCGCCCTGTGACAGGCTTCCACGCGAGATTCCAAGTGGAACAGCACCAGAGGTCAGCAGCGCATCGACACGCAGCGGGAGTGAAGCAGGTCGAAAGATTATGCGCAGAATTCTCGCCTAAGTCACTGCCTCTGGCGTGCGAAGATGTTCCTTCAGCAGAAAAGATGGGGGGGCATGGCGGCGGCAGACGCTGCGCTTCTGCGGGGAGATGCGCCGTCGGCCGCGGAATGGAGGGATGCTTGGGCGATGCTCTCTGAGACGTCTTCTCTGCGCAAGCGCGCTCGCGCGCAGCGGAAGCAGTTCTCCGCAGACGATCCGACGGAGGAGAGAACTCGGAAACGCAGGCGCAAGCAGCTCTGCGTGATGGCGGAGGTACATCGCGTGGAAACTCGCGAGGTGCTGCGGAACGCCACAGCGATATCTTTATCCGTGGACGAGTCGAAGTACCGCAAGATCGTTAGATATCGCGCTGACGTGCCCGCCCCTGTCGGCGGCGGCGTCGCTCAGAACGCGGGGGCTTCAGGCTATTGCCGCTCTGGCGTGCTCGGCATCCTCGATTGCAGGAAGTCGCGCAGCGGAGTCTGAGGAGGACCACGCCGCGTTTGCCGCCAAGCAGCTCGGCAGTTTTTTCACGAGGTTCTGCGCGCCACTGTGGCGGGGCCGAAGAAAAGCGCTGCCTCTGGCGTGCGATGAGTCGCTGAAGTCGCACGTTTTGGCGACCGTCACCAGTATTGCAGCAGATGGTGCCGCGAAGGAACGACGAGCAGTGTTTCTCGCTGCCCGGGAGCTCTTTCCAAACCTCCTCATCGTGATTCGAGGCCCCCCGCATGCCACGCGCATCGCGAGCCAATCCTTGCGCTGCGACGACGCGTTCGGTGAGGCGCGGAGCGAGCTTTTCGATGGCCGGCACGCCCTGGCGCCAGACATCATGAACAGCGACAAGTGGAGAGATTTGTTCGTGGCCATTCAAGAGGATAACATCGCGCCTGTGGCGCGAGCTGGCCTTGGTCGCAAGCCTTTGGAAGCAGTCGTGCGGAATCTTTCCTTCGCCGAGCAAGGATTCGATTCCACGGCGGGGCCAGTCGGGGAGATTGCGCTGATTTTGTTGCCAGTTGCGACTTTGCTGGCGCACATATCATCGGACAAACGTCACGAGAGCGAAAAGCGTGAGCGGGCCCTGACTTTATTGAGAAAGTTTGACACTAAGTTTTGCTTGGCTGTCGGCGTGTCCGCGGATTGGGGCATCATTTGCAATTGTTTTTTGCGTTTGTTCGACGTTGCCAACCACGACATCGCTTCATCGCATTTGCAGATCGATTGCATGGTGGAGACATTGGGCGCTGTCTTCAAGGGCGGGCGTGCGTTTCAGACCCTCAGGCAGGCTGCCCCTGGCGCCGCCGCCGCCATGCTGGCTGCCTCTGGCGCCGCCGCCGCGAGCGCCGAACCGCTGCCATGCGTGGGTGCGCACGGGGAGGCGCCCGGCTTCATCGCGACCACCGTGATGTCAGACCTTCGGGGGAAGTATATTTTCTTGGCTGCTGGGAAGCCCGCGTTGCTCTGGGGTGGTCCTCTGGGCGCCCACAAGGCAGAGTTGCTCGAGAGAGTGCAGAATGCGGCCTGCTTGACGAAAGATCGTCTTCTTGCAGATTTTCCTCAAAATGACATCCGCTCGGCAGTATCGATGTTCGATCGCCGCATCATTCGGAAAGGATTCGGGGATCCGCCCTCTCTGCAGACGCGGAGGTTCATTCTCCGAGGCGTGGGCAAAGTAGCCGCGGCGCTCGGTTGCGACGAGGTGGCGGCCCAGCTCCAGTACCGCGACGTCATCCCCTTCATGCTGGAGCAGTTCTCTGCTGGCAAGTCTCTGGCAGAGAAAACCAATCAGGAAGCGTGGGCTCGTTTGCTCGACGATGCGTTCTGGCACCTGGCGTGTCCGAAGCGTTTGGTAAATGCGTCCAGTGCCCTCCGCAAACTCATCTTTTTTATATTTCCATAGAGGACGGCGAGTGCGCAGTGGAGCGCGATTTCGCGTTCCTGCGGAACGAGCAAGCGGAGCATCGCACGTCAAACCATGACTTCCTCGACGATGCCCTGATCGCGAAGCTCAGTGGTCCGCGAACCGTCGCTGAGTTCGAGGATTTCGCTTCACTGT
The DNA here is from genome assembly GCA_963575745.1 of Prorocentrum cordatum. Classification (NCBI taxonomy): domain Eukaryota; class Dinophyceae; order Prorocentrales; family Prorocentraceae; genus Prorocentrum; species Prorocentrum cordatum. The sequence continues at coordinate 47,805 of CAUYUJ010000689.1, forward strand.
CCAGAGCAGAGCTCGCACCCTATTCTCGAAAGTGCGCCTGCCTCTGGCGGTAGCTCTACGGCGCGCGCTGTGGGCATTGCAATCCCGCCGCCACGCGCGCGGCCAGTCTCAAGAGGGCCGAAAAAAGAGGCCCCCTGCGCCGCGCTAGTCTTGGCGTTCTCGCCGCTGCCCGCTCGGCCGTGCAGTGCAAGCGCGCGCGCCCCCGGCGCAGCGCTACATCCTGGCGCAGGCGCGTATCGGAGCGCCCGCTGGAACGATGCTTCGCAAAAGTCTCACGACCGATCTGCGAGCAACATCCCTGGCGTGACGCAGGTTCGGGCCGCGCCAGGTGGCGCTTCCCTGCAGCCTCCGGGCGTTGACCTCGCCGCCAAGCGGGGTGCTCGTTTGGCGCCCCAGGGTCCTTCACCGCACAGCCAGGTGGCGGTGCTCGCTGCCTCTGGCGCTATTGGTGATTTGCGACTGCGGGGCTCCGGAGAAGTGAAGGGGGCTCGCAGATGCGCGGCGGGCGTTTCTTTGGTTGTTGCCAGGGATCTCGCCGTTCTTCACGGCGAGGCGGCGCTGGCTGCTGATGCGGACGTGGCAGTATCGTTCCTGAACATCGCGGCGCTGGGTCTGGACGTCGTCGCCAGTGCTCCACTGTCTGTTGTCAGTTAAGCCCCAGGTCATTTATTGCCGAGCCAATGTATCAGACATACCAGGGCATGCGAAGGAAAGGCCAAGCTCTTCGTGGAGGAGAGGCTGGACGTGGAGTGCCCATCTGCGCGCGGCGCACTGCGGCGCATCGAGCGCGCGCCTGCAAGTAAGATCGTCGTGGGAGCTGCCGGTGAGCCTGCCTCTGGCGGCGTTTCCTCTGGCAGGCTCTTGGGCGCGGTGAACTGGGCCCTCTCCGTTCGCAAGACTTGGAGCGAGGTAGGTCCGAAGGTTCTCAGCGTTGACGGGGCGCGCTTGCGAGCCTGAGGCGGCAAGCGTTGTCTTCGCCATCCCCGTCGCCCTCGCCGTCGCAAGCTGTCGCCTTCCAGCAGGTCCTGCCAGCTGCTGCTGCTGCATGTTGCCCCACCTCCCCCTCCTGCTTCTCCTCCTGCCTCTCCTCGTCGATCTGCGAGCGCCAAATTTCCGAGCAGCGAAATTGCGAGGCTCAGCTGCGAAACCAAAAAAAGCTTTGAGGCTTAATTTTGAAAAACAGGAAAGTTGCGAGGTACCATTTGAACAAAAAGACGGTTTCAGGCTTTTTTATATAATATAAAAAAAACAAAAAAAAGTGCGAGGCCCTATTTGGAAGGAAAACATGGCAGGCCCAATGTTGAAATATATAAAGATCTGAGGCCCACTTTTTTAAAAGGGAAAGGGAGGCTCAATTTCGGAAATAAAAGCGGCGAGACATTTTTCCTTCAGCAAAAGGAAAATTGCGAGCCGCCAAAAAGTTGGAAACTAATCAAGTTGCGATGGTAAAAAAATACCGTTTGAAAAAAACATAAAGTTGCGAGGCCCACTTTTGCAAACCATAAGTGTTGCCGCAAAAGCTTAGCAACGCAATGAAGTTGCGCTGTGAACATTGCGGAACAAGCGGCGAGGAAAAATGTTGAAATCAATTGAAGCAGTTTTTTTTTTTTTTTTAGAAAAAAAAAAGTTGTGGCTCGTGGAAAATTTCGAGGGCAAATTGCAGAAACGCTGCGAGAGGAAAAAAAATGTAAAACATGCATTGCGGCCCATGGTTACTATTACAATTGGGTGCCAATTTTTGATGCCCAGATGAGGGGCAGGACGTCGACATGATGGACCTCAACGCGCTGATCGAGCTCGGCAAGCGCAAAGAGGCCCCTGGCGGCGAAGGTGGAGTACGCGGACCCAAGGGGCGCCAGGTGGCAGAGGCAGCAGACGAAGCCGAGGACACATTGAACCAAGTGGAGACCGCGCTCCGCGGAAAAGGCGTTGCAGCGGTGCTGACCCTGCCCCGTTAAAAAATGAGGTCCAAATTCTCCCTTTATTTAAAAATGCCCCTGCCACAAACGTGCTGGAAAAATTGTTTAAAAAAATAAAATTGCCCGTGCGGCGATTTTTTTTTAGAAAAAAAAAAAAACAGCATTATGAAACAAATCAAATTATCGGTTGTGCATAAATTGTGAGTACAAAACAAGTTTTTTTGGTTTTTTAGTATTTAAAAAATTGTCGGGTGGATTGTTTTTGTGGGGAAACTAAAGTTGTCGGTGCGAGGGGCTTATTTAAAAAAGTTCGGGGGAAAAAAAATGCTGGGCGGAGGAATTTTTGGGGAAAAAACAAAGTTGTCGGCGCGACATGTTATATATATATATATATATATATATAGATATATATAAAAACTGCCTGGTGGAAACATAATCTCGAAAAAAAAAAAGTTGTCGCTGCCGGAACTCTATTGAATCTATATTGAAAGAAAGTCGCCGGATTGCACACTTTGCTGAAAACATAAAGTTGTCGTTGCCGCCAGTTTATTGAACAATTTGGGAAAATCAAGTTGTCGGCTGGATTATTGTTCTGAAAAAAATAATCAAGTTGTCGCTGCCGCAACTTTATTGAACAACTTTTGAAAACAAAAATGAAGTTGTCGGGTGGAAAAATACAAATCAAAGTTGTCGCTGCCACAAGTTCATTGAACAAATTGTGAAAACACACATAAAGTTGTCGACAGGAAAAAATATGAAAACATTAAAGTTGTTGCTGCCACAACTTGATAGAAAAAATGCGAACCCAAGAATGTTGTCGGGTGGAATTTGTTTTTGAAAAGAGATAATAAAAATCAAACTGTCGCTGCCGCAACTTTCTTGAAACAAATTGAAAACAATAAAGCTGTCGGGTGAGATTTTTTTTGGGAACAATAAAATTGCGGAGGCGGTTGTGGAAGAAGAAAATGAGGAGTCATGTCTTATGTCATCAAATTTCGAAGCCGGCTGAGATAAGCGAGCATGAAATCTGCATGTTGGGCTCTTGAATCGTGGGCCTCATTTAACGCCAATATGTAGCCGCAACTCAACATCCCAACATGAGGATTTCATGTTCGCTTATTTCACCCGGTTCTGCAAAAAAGGTGATGAGCGAACGCGGAATCGGCGCGTTGGCCAACTGAGTTGTCGCATCTTGGTCCGAGGAGTTCGGCAGCGGAAGAATTTTTGGAAAAGACAAAAAGTTGTCGGGGGGGAAAATTATTGTTTAAAAAATGAAGTAGTCGGCGGGACAATTGCATTATTATTCTTTGTTTTTGAAAAGTTGTCGGGCGGGAAAAATTCGGAAACGGAAAAGTCGTCGCTACCACAACTGCATTGACAAGCGTTTGAAAGGAATAGAGCTGTCGGGTGGAATTTTTTTTGAAAAAAGTTTTCGCCACCACAGATTAGTTGTGCGCATTTTGAAAACAAGAAAGTTGCCGGGTGGAAGCAATTTTGAATGCAAAAAAAAGAGTTGGCGATGCCGCACATTTATTAAGACCATGTTTAAAACAAAAAAAAACAACGAAAAAAGTTGCCGGGTGGGGGAAGCATCGAGAAACATGCAGTTGTCGCTACCACAACTGTATTGAAACAAATTTGAAAAAAAAAAAAAAGTTGCGGGGTGGGAACAAGATTTAGGAAACAAAAAGGTGTCGCTACCACAACTTTATCGAAAACGTGTTGGACAAAGAAAACAACAAAAAAAACGTTGCCAGGTGGGAAGAATTTTTAGAAAATTTGAGTCGTCGATGCCACAATTTTTCCGTAAAATGTTCGGGGGGAAAAGTTGCCAGGGGGGGCGACACTTGCGATGAAAAATAAAGTTGTCGCCGCCGCAAAAAAAATGGCGGGGCGGCGGGCAAATTTCGAGGGCCAAATGGAATTGCGGAGGGGGCTGTGCAAGGGCCACGCGTCGGGGCGGACCGCGCGTCGATGCAGCGGGGTCACGTCAAGGAGCGGCGCGCCAAGCGAAGCACTACGTCGACCATAGTTTGCTCAGCTTCCCGGGGCAGCGCAAGCGCGAGGTGCCCTTCGCGGTGCCCGCCAAGTGTTCTTTGTGTCCGCCGAAGTTGGCCATCGTTATATATGCGTGAATAAAGGTTTCCTTTTGTATGTATGTATATATGTATATATACGCTATTATTATTATTCTTTCTGCCTCTCAATTTTATGGCTTTCAAAATATTGCGCATCCTTTTTTTTGAATGTGAAAATTGGGCCTCGCAGGTTAAGCAATTTATGTCATTGAAAACTTGCGTCTCTCTCTTCTCTCTCTCTCTCTCTCTCTCTCTCTCTCTCTCTCTCTCTCTCTCTCTCTTTTTTTTGTGCGACATTGGGCATGCAACTGTTAGTTTTTGCAGACGTATCCCCTTCGCGTTGCTTTTCTCACAGTTGGGGCGCATCTTTAGTATTTCCAAACAAAAAAATGGAGTTCGCATGTTTTTGTTCCTTTCTTTCTCTCTCTCTCTCTCTGTCTCTTGTTTATGCATTTTTCTCCAAAGCTGGGCTTATTTTTCTCGCTTGCAACATTGGGCTTCAGATTTTTTGTTTTTGTTTTGTTTTCCCCAAAGGGGGGCCTCGCATTTGTTTCTCAAAATTGGGCGTGCGCTTTTCTTTTTCTTTTCTAGATTGGAGCAGGAACAGACCGACGAGGAGGAGGCGGAGGCAGAAGGAGGAGGACAAGGGGGGGCAGGAGGAAGAGGATCAGGAGGACGAGAAGCAGCACCAGCACCAGCAGCAGCAGGACCAGCACCCGCAGCAGATGCAGCAGCCGCAGCAGCAGCAGGGCAGAGAGGATCAGACTGCGGCAGTTTTCGGCTTACGGCAACCGCCCGCGCGCATGGGCCAGGCGATTCCTTCTTCTGGGGGCGACAACCGAAAAACTAAAGTGAGGCGCTGCCTCTGGCGCGCCTGCTGCCTCTGGCGCATTGCTGACTTTGTTGCCGATGGGGAAGGTTTGCCGCGCCTGCAAGCAGCGTTCCCGCGATCATGATGGTTCGCGCAGGAATCGTGACTGTAGAGAGTTCCGCCCAGGACGTACGGGGCAACACTTTAAGACGAAGCGGCTGCAGAATCTCCTCGGGGTCGTCGCAAAATGCTCCGGTGACTTCGTTCAGGGCGGGTGCGTCGATTCGCTATGTCACAGGCGCGATGTTCGCATGGGCATTGCGGCAGGCATTTTGCTGCGAGAACACTTCGCTGCCTGTGGCGCGTTGCGCGTGGAGGTTCGTTGCGTGGTGTTCATCTGCTACTGGAAGTGGGCACCCGCGTGCATCCTCCACTATGTGCTTCGCCACAAGGGCGAACTGCTGGCGGCCGACGCACAGGGGCGCGCAGCCTTGCGCGGGCGCGCGTGGCAGGAGGCCATGGCGATTGTGCAACCCAAGGTTTTTGCGGTCGCTGCCAATCGCCGCGAGACCACCGTGGAGCTCGCACCGCGATCGAAGGTGCGTGCATTGGGCGGCGCGGCCGCTGATTTCTCCACCTATCACCTCGTGATGAATCCGGCCAAGAGGAGGACAGGGCAGTGTGAGTTCGAAATCCTCATGGACGACTTGCGCGCTGGCCGTTTGGAGGTTGCCACAGATTTTGTAGCGCCACCCTTTGCTATGTCTGGCGCGACCGCTGCCTCTGGCGCAACGTGCGTCGAAAACGAGGTGCATCTGCGCGCGGTGGGGCTGTGGTCGCATGTTACGCATGCGCGCGCGACGTTCTTGCGATGGCTTTTCCGGGCAGAGGGCGTCCGACAGAGTTTCTCCGAGAGGGGCTGGCTTTTGCTTGCTGGCATGGGCTCTGGCGCTGAGAAAGGGATCGAGGCTGCCGGGCATGTCGGATACGAGGACGCCGTGCAGATTTGCACGCTTATCTCTCAGGATTGGTTGGCTGCCTTTGGCGCCGCGCATGAGCTCGATGATCTCATTTGCTTCCTCTGCCTTTCTCAGAACGGCGCGGAGGTGATCCAAGGTGAAGCGATGCCAGGGCCAGTGCCGCCTGTTACTGTCTTTGGTGACTTGGGTAATCTTTTTGCTGAGGTTCCAGCACGTGTGAGAGTAAGATTGAAGCAGGGTGGCTCCTCGGGACCTCCTGCCGCCGCAGATTCACAGGCTTCCTCTGGCGCCGCCTCGTCCGCTGGTCGTCCTTCTGATGGCTCCTCGGGAGTTGATGCCGCCGCGGCAGATCCTGAGGCTTCCTCCGGCACCGCCACTCGCAGTGGTTCTCCTTCCGCTGGCTCCTCGGGGCTCGACGCCGCCGCAGATTATCAGGCTTTCTTTGGCGGCAGTCCCGCTGGTGCTCCTGCTGGTCCTGCTACTAAGCGCCCGCGCTGGCGTGTTGGGGCTCTGCGGCACCCGCGCTGGCGCGTTGGGGTTCTGCAACAGCCGCGTCCGGATCTGAACTGGCAGGTCGTGTGGGACAGGTGCCTCTGTGGCGTCCTGGAGTTCTTGCCGTTTATTGCGCAGGCGCGGTTTTCTCGGAGCTCACGCAGTGAGCAGCGCAAAACCATGCCTCTCGTGCGGGGGTGGGGCTCCCAGAGCCGAGACTTCCCTTTGAATGCAGGGCTTGTTTGAGGCGCAAAACAAATGAAGTAGGTTTAGAGTAGCTCCTGAAGTAGGTCGGCGAAGTAGGTCTGCAGCGCGCCTGGCAACAGTGGTCGGCGCAGGTAACTCGAAGGGAAAGGATGGCGAAACCGATTGCCGCGAGAAACTTTCAGGGGAAAGGAATGCGACATTCATGTGCAAAAGTAGCTTTCCAGGAAAGGTTGTCGGGAACACAATATCAAAAGTAACTTGTCGGGATCGGGTCAGTAATGATATTTTCCAAACAAGCTTCTCGGGGAAATGCTGGAATGCCGCCGGCAAGGCGCGGCTTCTGCTAGCAAGCCAGCCGAGTAATTCGTGAAGTGCGCTGTCTTGGGTTCTTCTGGACTCCTTCGGGGCTTATCTTCAGGCTTCCAAAGTCTTCGGAAGCGCATGGACCAAAAGGCCCAATTCATTCGTGTCTCGTACGATTTGGAAAGATTTCGGCTTCTCGGGGGTGTTATTGGGTGGCTCCGCGGCCGCTTGGGGCGGTCTCGGAGCGGTATTTGGGTTTCTTGGAGCATGCGGGAAACAATGTTGATCCATCTTGGGCTGTCTTGAACCATCTGTGAGACCGCGTTGCGTTCTGCGAGGTCATGCCGGCTCTATCTTTGACCGTCCCTGGCGCTCCACCGATCCGCCGCCCCCCATTGCAGGCCCCGGAAGGAAGGGGTGGAGGGGCGCATCCATCCCCGAAGGGAAGACTGGGGGTTGTTGGAACAGGAAGCGCTCTAAACCACCTCCGTCCTGAGATCTGGGGGCATTGCGTTTCCCCCTTGGTCTGACCACAGCGGGAATTGGCGCATGGAGGGCGGGGCGAGGGCCGCGGGCCCGAGCAAGGGAGAGGGGGGGGGGGGGCGAGAGGGAGGACCAGGAAGGTTAAGAAGGTCAGAAACGGGAGGGTGGGGGGCTCCAGAAGGCGGGTAGGGGGGAGGTGGCGTTTCCGGGGGGAGGAGGTGGAGGGAGGCTGGAATAATGAGGGCGCGTGAAAGAGGAGAGGAGGTGGAGAGAGGTGGGAGGAGGAAAGAGAAACGGAAGGGGAGTGGCGCCTCCGTCGGGCCGGGCCCGGAGGGGCCCCGGGGGGCGGGGGGCGGCCGCATCAGGTTTGGTTTCTGAAGAACCTAGGGCGCCAGGCGGCGGCCCCCTGCCCGCCAGCGGGGGGGCTGCCAAAAGGCCCTGTCCTGTCGCGGTACGTTCGCTTGTCGCCCGACAGCGAAATCGCGCTCGATCCTCGACCCTCGGGGGGGGGGGGAGACCGCCCCCTTTGGGGGGCTCCCGCCTGTCGGGGGCAACCTACAAGTGTTTTGGGTTTGCTCACCTTCTGGGGGTACTTCGCAGATTCCTTTTTTGGCGCGCCGCCCCCGGGGGCGACTTCTGGGAAAGGCTCGGGCAAGCGTGTGCTGATGTTTCAAGGAACCGCGCCCCCAAAGTAGGTCGGAAAGTAGGTTTGCAGAATTTGTTTTTGCAAAGTAGGTTCCAAAGAAGGTTTCCGGATTCCAAAAGTAGGTTTTCGGTAGCGCAAAGTAGGTTTCGGAGGCTTCAAAATAGGTTTTAGGAGCCTCAAAGTAGGTTTCGGAGGCCTCAAAGTAGGTTTCAAACCTACTTCAAACCTACTTCAAACCTACTTCAAACCTACTTCAAACCTACTTCAAACCTACTTCAAACCTACTTCGAACCTACTTCAAACCTACTTCAAACCTATTTCAAACCTACTTCAAACTGTTTTCGGAAGCATGGAAGGTCAGGGATTGAAGGTAGGAGGAGGAGGAGGTGGAGGAGAATGTGGGGGAGGAGGAGGAGGAGGAAGAGGAATGGGAGAGGAGGAGGAGGAGGAGGTGGATGAGGAGAGCCGGGAGGAGGATGTGGAGGAGGAAGAAGAGGAGGAGGAGGAGGAGAGCCAGGTCGAGGAAACGGAGGGCCAGGAGGAAGGAGGAACAGGAGAGAGGAGTAGGAGGAGGAGGACCAAGAGGACCCGGAGGATCGGGCGGAGGATGAGGGGCGGATGAAGGGGGGATGAGGGGGAAAAGGTAGGAACAAGATGGGGAATATGAGGGGGAGGAGGAGGAGGGGGGGGAGGAGGAGGAGGAGGAGGAGGAGGAGGGGGGCGGGGAGGGCGGGGAGGATCGGGGGCAGGAGGATGAGAACGTGGATGCTGCGGCTGACGAGGGGGAGGATGGTGAGGCAAGGGGGGCGATGATGGGAAGCATGATGTGATTGATAACGAGTGGCTTTGGGGAGGGCAGAATGACCTTGGGCGGGGCGGCCGTGATAATGAGGAGGAGCCATGGCGTGTCCGAACCCCGCCGGGGCACGGTATTGGTACGGGGTTATTGTTGGTGGCGGCCCGGCTTGTCCGGGAATCCTTGAGTTGCGTTGTTCGCCGTGCCAGTTGCTGGGGCTGCCCGAATTGATTTTTGGGTCGCCCATCGTCGTGACTGCTTTTCTGGCGGGTCGTGTTTTCGGAGGTCTTCTCCGCAGCCGCTCTCGTTGATTTTCTATGTTTAGTGCCCGAGGGTGCATCGCGCGAAAAGTGTCGCGGCCCCTGCCTGAAATGCAGCCCTGACGCCGTTTTTCATTGCAAACCTTCTTGGCGAGGTTACCGCGGCCAGGGAACGTCCCCGGGTGCACTCGCCAGGGCTAGTTTGGCGAATTCGCTTCGCCAACTTAGCTGCCCGCGGCATTTGCGCCGACGCGCTTTGGCAAACCCAGTAACGGGAGGCTATCTGCCCGATGACACGTTTTCCCCGCGCGTTGCACCTTCTTCCTGGAACCTACTATGCTTGCGAACCTATCTCCCGAACCTACTTTTGAACCTATCTAAAACCTATATCGAAATGTTTTCTGTTCGCCATTGCCCTGCATTGCTGGGGAAGTCTCGGTCCCAGAGCTGGGGGCCCGTCCGCTGCCGCGTGCAGTGCATGTTCCTCGCGGACGCGCCGCACTTAGCACTCGCTGCCTCTGGCGTGTCAAGCGAAACTATGTATCGCGCTCTCGGCTGCGCGATGGGTCTCTGCGATCGACTCGCTTCGCGGCCTCTTCCGGCAGACCTGGAACTTCTGCCCATGGCGATCGTGCGGCGCGCGCTCAAGTTGGAGCTGAATCGCGATCACGTCGACCCCATGGCTGAGTACTTCCGCGAAGGGGGGTGTTTGCACCGCCCTCGCGTTGACAGTGCGGAGCGTTTCATTATCATGCGCATGTCGTGTTGACGGTTGCTGCCTCTGGCGCAACTGTGTGGCTGCCTCTGGCGCCCTGTGGTCCTTGCGTAGATGGCAAGAGTGACTCATCTTCTGCGCCATCTCATGATAAAGAAGCCGCTGCTCCTCTCAACCATCGTGCGAGCTACCGTTTGATGCTGGCCCAGCTTCCGACCTCGCCCTCGCTCTCTGCAATCCAACCGACTCCTTACCCTTGCCCGAGGTCATTTCATCCTCAGGTTCGCTCCCGCCCTCATCTTCCTCACCGTCGCCCTCTGCTCAGAGGTCATCTTCGCGCTTGGCTTCACCCCCGCCTCGCGCTACCCTTGCCTTCGCCTCTTAGACTTCTCCGTGCTCGCCCACATGCCCACCCTCATGTTCGCAGCCGCCATCGCGGTCGTCCATCGCAGCCTTTTCGGCTCAACAACGCCTCTGGCGTTGGCGCCCGAGGCGCCACGCGCGGGGCAGCATGCAGCAGCGCGCCCGGGACTCGCACGCGGCTGCCTCTGGCGCCGAGGGCCCCGGCCTCGACTTTGAGGAGGCGGACCAGATTGCAAGCCGCGTGCTGCAGTGGCGAAAGGAGCACCCGTGCAGAAATTATGTCGCTCTCCAGATTTTGGATCCATCGGAGGGCCTTTGTAAAGTCGAAGATCAGGTTGCAGGAGGAGCGTGCGCGCACATCGTCGGCAACGCGTGCATTCGCGAAGATGTCCCGATTCCTCTCTCCCAGGAAATTCCCCCCCCAGGAAAAAATAGTGCCCCCAGTGGGGGGCGCGGGTGATGAGTTGACGGCGCGCGCAAACGCTGCCACTGGCGCGGCGACGCAGCAGGCGACAAATGTGCAACGCATTGCCGAGTTGGCTTTCTCGCATCCTCTCGCGTCCACAGTGGACACTCACTTTTTCGAGGACTGGATTGACAGCCCAGAGGACTCGCGAGGCCGAGCGGCAAAGGGCAACCAGAGCCAGTTCTTCCTAACAATCAGCCTCGCTTGCACTGGGATGGTCTTCAAGGTGGGTCTCTCCACGAGAAAGACTCACAATGATATGTTGCGTATCTGGTGGGCCCCAACCAAGGCATGCGCGGCTACGAGGACAGCGAGCAACATCAGGGCTGCGCGGCAAGTGTTTCTCGACATCACGGAGCTGGATGTGGAAAGTGTTTTTCCCTGCCGCGAGGATGAGGCGTGGGTCAGCGAAGACGGCGCTGCCCCTGGCGCGCCCGATGCCTCTGCAGCGCTCGCGGCGCCACCCGGCGAGGAAGCGAAGCGGGAGATTCAGCTTCGGTCTCCGCGCGCGGGCGACGCGAAGGACACGGGGCGCTTAGTGTCACTGTCCGACTCGGACGGAAGCAGCGACGGCGACGCGAAGGACACGGGGCGCTCGTCACTGTCCGACGAGGACGACAGCAGTGACGGCGACCGCGACAGTTCCGCATCGGGTGACGTTGCCTCGGCCGCGGAGCCGAGTGCTGCCTCTGGCGCAGTGCGTCGCGGTGCCTCAGCTGCCTCTGGCGCATTCGCATTGCGTGGCTCCTCGGCTGCCGCTGGCACTGCCCGTTCCAAGCAGATTCGTTTCAATGCTTATTCGGGCTGGCCGCGGGAGACAATGACGTGGCTGTGCGAGCCACGCCTGGCGAAGGAGCGGCGCCTAGGCATTTCCCGACTCATCCAGGAAATGACAGAAAAGTGCGAGCACGTTTTTCACCCTAATGATGTGATGTCAGGCATCCCCCACTGGAGCGACAACGACGACTACAAAGGCCAAAGGTGGGACATTGTGCGCACCTGGGCGTCGCAGAAGATGCGTTACCTCGGCCAGCTGACCAAAGCCTGGGAAGGTATTTCTTTGGGTGAGGAGAATAATTATTGGCTTTGCAACGCCTGGCCCAATTTGATGCCCGCTGCCTCTGGCGCGCCGCGCGTGGAGTGCCTGCCGCGGGATCATCCCGGGTGGCGTGCCTTGCGCCAGGTGTTCGGAATCAACAGCATCCCCGAATTCTTGAAGCACTTGTTCAACAAGCACGACGGGGAGGTCAGAGTTGTTCGGTACTCTGGCTGGACGCGCGTGCGGCAGAATTGCGTGACTCATCCTCGATTGTGGCATTCCCAGTTCGCCGGGACCGAGAGTTCGCGGAGTTGTTTGTTTTGGAGAGACAAGCAGAAATGGCTCGGCTGGCACGACGTTGCGTGGGTTCTCAACGAGCAGCCTGGCGGCCAGACGACGCTGCTCCGTCGTGCTCCCGCTGCCTCTGGCGCGACTAGTGGGATGTTCGAGGTGGACATGCGACAAGGACAAGTCGTGCCGCTCGCACAGATGTTCGCCCTGGGCGCATATTACTGCACTGCCTACGACATGTGCAAGCTGCACATGGATCTGCCCATCGTCGTCCACAAGCACAAGAGGGAGAATAATAACAAAAGGGCAAGGGCGACGTGAGCGCGAGTGCAATGACTTCCAGCTGCCTCTGGCGCTTCTTTTTCTTTCAGAATGCACTGCCTTCCAGCTGCCTCTGGCGCTCCTTTTTCCTTGGCGGCGGCGCCCTGGACTGCTTCGCGGTTTCTGTTCCTTCCGCGCGCAAGAAAAGTTTTGCTCATGCTGCTGTTGCTGCTGCTGCTGCTCCTCAATGCTGTTACAGGCGGCTCGTCACTGATGCTGCTGCTGCTGCTTCCTCCTCCATGCTGCTGCTTCTGCTCCTCAATGCTGCTGAGCTGCTGCTGCTGCTGCTCCTCCTTCTCTCCGGCTCTTCCCGCTCTTAGCCGCCTCGCTCATTCTCCTGCTGCAGGCCTCTCCTGTCCTTCCGCCGTCCTCGCTCCGTTGGTCGCAGCGTTTGTAGGCTCGAGCCGCTCGACCGTGCAGCTGCGGCGGCGCCTGCCCCCCGGCTGCCGCCCTCGCGCGTGTCGCCCGCGTCGTCGTGGGGAAGCGTGGCCAGAGGTCGGCTGCCTCTAGCGCAGGGGACTGCGACTTGGCCGCCTCTGGCGCCGAGGACGACGACCTGACCAGCCGCGTGCTTCGGTGGCAGAGGGAACACCCAGCAAGATATTATATTGGGGAGCCGCTCCAGCGTGTCCAACCGTCGGACGGACTCGGTGCTGGCACCCTCGTGCGCTCCGTGCGATGTGGGGCTTACTCGCGGACGAGGTTCGGGAAGTTTGCTGGCGATTTAGTTTTGATTCCCATGTCTCGGAGAGCTCCTCCGTACGTCCAGCCAGTGCTCGGAGAGTCCGCGCTGCTCGCGTATGATACCGGGCCTCTTTCCTGTCCAGAGCACTGCGCGATACAGCGCGCGATGAGTGTTGACCGCATGGGCGCTCTTTCGGCGACGCATCCTCTCGCGGCGACGCTTGTATCCCATGTGGAGCTGGGGTGGGGCGAGAGGGTGCGAGATAGTAGAGGCCGCGCAAACGATGGCTTCGACCAGAGCCCCTATCACCTTGCAGTCAGTTTGGCAGGCCACGGGGGTGGCAAGACCCTTTCCATGGGCCTGGCCACGAAGGGTGTCCGTGACATGGACATGTTTGGTCTCTGGTGGCATCCGATGGGTGCAGATTGGAATGGCGCGCGCATCAGGGCTGCGCGGCAGCTTTTCTTCGACGTCTGCGAGCTGGATGTCGAGAGTGTCTTTCCAATGGGCGAGGGCGATCGGCCGTCGACTGGCGGCGATCCCACAGCTGCCTCTGGCGCGCGCGCGGGGTCAGGCGGCGGCGAGGGGCCCGCGGAGGTGGGGCGGAAGGAGAATGCACGGGAGCCTACGTATCTGGTCGACTTGGAGGAAAATCATTCCGCGGAAGAGTCCGATTCTGCGGAGGGGCCCAACTCCGACAGTTCTGCCAACGACAGCAGCCATGGGAGCAAAGCGGACCGCGACAGCTCTGACAGGCAAGACGCTGCCTCTAGCGCAGAAGGTGGTGCTGCCTCCGGCGCAACGCGGATGAAGGTCAAAGAAGTTCATTTTGTGACTTTCCGAGGTTGGCCTAAGGAAGCAGGCCTCTGGTCATGCAGTCAAATTTTGACCAAGAGGAGGCGACGTAACGTCTCGCGCCTCATGGTGATGTTGCAGCAGGAATGCTCTCCTTCTCCGGAGCCTCTGGATATCACCAACGGCATAAGGCACTTCAACGACAAGCTGCAAAACGAGCGGCAGGACATTGTGAGGGCCTGGGCGACGCAGAAGTTGCACTATTTGGCTATTTTCAGGATGCATTTCGACGTTCCTCTCGACGAGAAGTGTTGGCTTACCAGCGCCTGGCCACACTAGAAAAACGCCTCTGCCGGTGATCCGCATGTCATGTGCTTGCCGCGACACTCAAAAGATTCACCCTCGTGGAAGGTGCTGCGCGACATTTTTAAGATCGACACCGTTCCCCACTTCTTGAAGCACTTGTTCAACAAACACGACGGGGAGGTGAGACTCATCCAGGACTTCGGCTGGAAGCATCTCGAACCTACTCACGCTCTACATCCTCGGTTCTGGCATCCCCAGTTCGCCAGGGCCGCGGAAGCGCAGATCTGGCGGTCCAATCGGACATCCGACAAAAGCCTCACGTGGAGGCAGGCTGGGTGGGTTCTGGACAAAGAAGGTGGCCAGACGACGCTTCTCCGTCGGGCCCGCGCGTCTCCCTGGAGAGCCGCTGCCTCTGGCGCGAGGGCCCCTTGGAAGGATGACTTCGATGTGGAGATCCGAGTTTGGCAAGTCGTCGCGCTCGCCCATGTGTTCTACCTGGGCGCACGGTTCTGCAGTGCTTTTGACATGTACAATTTGTACATGGATCTCCCGATCCTTGTCCACAGGCAAAGGCGGGAATCGAACCAAGCTTAGGACACCGCGACCCGGAAATACAGTCGGAAGGAGTGAGTGGGAGTCTCCCTGCCTCTGGCACTGATGCGCTTCCACGCAGCATTTGCTTGCGCGCTGCCTCTGGCGCTGCTATCTTTTCTTCAGAAATGGCTTGCAGGCTGTCTCTGGCGCTTCCTTCGTTTGGCGCAGGGTTCTCCAGACTCGGGCTCCGCACTAGGTGCTCTGGACTGCGCCGCTGATGCGCAGCGTGCCGCAGAACAAAAAACAACAGGCTCATGCTCTGCCGCTGCTGCCAGCTGCTGGTGCTGCTGCTGCTGCTCCTCCTCCAGCTGCTGCTCCTGTTGTGGCTGCTGCTCCTCCTCCTGCAGGTGCCCCCTGGGTTCGCTCAGAGGCTCAACCACGCGAGGTTCTCGCAGTGCCAATAGCCCGCGACTCCAAGGGTTGCCGAGCCAACCGCGGGCGCACCCGTACGCCGCGACGCCAAGGGTGCGCCAGTGGTTGGCTCGGCAACCCTTTGGAGTCGCGGGGTACTGGTAATGCCAGAACCTCGCGTGGTTGAGCCTCTGCGCGAACCCAAGAGGTATCTGCTCTGACTCGCGTTTCCCCAAGTGCCGTACTCCTCCCGCCTCTGCTGCTGCCGTTGCTCTTGCTGCTCCTCCGCCTCCTCCAGCCTCTCCTCCTGCTGCTCCTTTTCCTCCACTTTCATGCTCCTCCGCCTCCGCGAGTCTCTCCTGCTGCTGCTCTTTCTCCTCCGCAGGCTGCCTCTGGCGCTGATATCCGTTGACGCAGCAATGGCTTGCAGGCTGCTGTTGCCATCTGCTGCCACTGTTGCTGCTCCGCCCCCTCCAGCTTCTCCTGCTGCTGCTCCTGTTGTTGGTGCTGCTGCTGCTGGTCTCCTCGTCCTCCACCTGCTCTTCCCGCATGTCCGTAGCGTTTGCCGGCTCCAGCGGGGACGGCGCGAACGCGGCGCGTTAGCCGCGATGGGTCGCCGCGGCGCGGAGCAGGCTGCCTCCGTTGCGCGTTCTTCCGTGGTGGATGACCTCCCCGTGGTGTCGTCAGCCGAGTCCTGGAGGTCCTGGCGACAAATGCATCCCGCGAGACCTGGTGGCCCCCCCCCCAATTCCGGAAGCATGGAAGGCCAACCAAAGACGGCCAGAGGCCTTGGGCAGCGTACACCAATTTCTCAAATGGCAAGGTCGCCCAGGAATGGTGGATGACGCCGTTCCTCGTGCCTACTCACGACGTGACTTCGATGATAGGTATTAACGGTGTTGAGACAACGTTGCCAAACTATTCGGTCGCTGCCTCTGGCGCGGGGCTGCAGACGCACATGCACCGGACGGACATCTACAGGATCGCGTCTCTGGCCAGGAGCCACCCCATGGTCTGTCATGTGAAGCGTGGACCCAATGACAAAGAGCATCACCCACAGCAGAAGGACAGATTTGGTCGCGCAGAAAAATGGCACCAGTCACCATTTGATTTGCATGTGTCGGTGGCGGGCCGCGTGGAGATCATCGTCGGATGCTCCGTCAACGCGACCGCCAAAATTGTGCGTGAAGATTATGCTGCTCATGGGCTGCTCGGTTTGTGGTGGAAGCCTGCTAGTAAGGCGAGGCTCTCGCTGGAGCAATAGGATCTGGCCCGGGCAGTCTTCTTCGACTTGATGGAAGGCGAACGTCGAGTTCCAGTACTATTCGCCCACGACTTTCAGGCTCTCCCAAACGTCTCCGCTGCCTCTGGCGCGTCCGCTGCCTCTGCCGCGCCCGCTGGCTCTGGCGCGTTCTCCGCTCCTGCTGCTGCTGCAGCTGCTGCCGTTGCTGCTCCTGCGGCAGCTCCTGCTGCGCCAGCTGCTCCTGCGCCAGCTGCAGCTGCTGCGGGTGTTGCAGCTCCCTTGCCAGCTGCAGCTGCTGGTCCTGCTGCGCCAGCTGCTCCCGCGGCAGCTCCAGCTCAGTACCCGCCGCAGCCGCCGGGGCTGGCGCAGGTGGCGCCACCGCCTGCCGCGGCGCCGCCGCAGGCGCCGCCGCCTGCGGCGCCTCAGGAGGCCGCGCCGCCGCCTGCCGCGGCGACATCGCAGAATACCAGCACCGCTGCCTGGCGCGCGTGTCATGCCACCCCTGCATGATGTGGTACCGCTGGCATCGATGAGCGCCGCTGACGCTGCTAGCTCGTCGCCGCCGCCGCGGCCGACCGCCAGCTCGCCGCCGCCGCCGCCAGGGCAGGCTCTTCACATTTCCGCGCCTGTTGCTGCTGCCGCCGCGCCGCCCCTGCCTGCCTCTGGCGGCTATGCTGCGCCTTCGGTAGCGACGCCCTCGGGCAGCGCGATCGCGGCGCCTCCGCCTGCAAGCCAGTCGATAGACACGACGAAACGGGGGAGGGACGAGCAGCGGGCGGAAGAGCCTGAGCGGCGGACGAGGATACGCTCCACAAGCCATCCGAGACCGACCGAGGCGGATCTGTATGCTGCCTCTTGCGCGTCAGCTGCCTCTGGCGCATCGAAATCAGGGGGCGAATCAGATCTTGCCGCGCCAGAATCAGGGGGCGAGTCAGAGGTTGGTGTCTCTGGCGACCAAGACTTTGTTGCTCGTGTCACCGACGACCCCGGTTTGGTGTCACTGACTACTCCTCTGTCTGAGCGGGCTTTGTCGCGTTTGCCCGAGGCTCAAGAGGCCGAGCTGCGCGCGATCTACCGATCCAACAGGTCTGAGGGGTACCATTTCGTCGACAACAAGGCGAGTTGGGAAGCGAACGCAATAGCTCTTGTCCGAAACTGGCACATGCCGCAGCGGCAGGACGCAAACGGCTATGCGCTTCTGCGCTGGCTCGACGCTTTCTGCGAGCCCGTCCCTACGCTGGGGCAGTTTCGCTACGGCATGCCCCACCGAAGCGACAACCCAGAAAACGCGGGGCAGATGTGGGGCGTCGCGCGCGCCGTGGCCTCCAAGAAACAACACTACAATAAGCGGCTCCATCAGGCCCTGTGGCCTGACGCTGCCTCTGGCGCGCCTGTCGCGCCCTTCGCCGACGCATGCCCGGATGCCGTGCTCGGCGACGGGCGGGCGGCGCTCACGACAGAGGCCTTCGAGCAGTCGAAAGCGCGTGGCCGGCATTCCCAGCGACGAAAGGCACGTCCACCATCCTCGAGAAGCACAGCGGCGAGGCGCGGCACTGGGGGCGCCTCAGATGGATCGAGGTGGACTCTGGCCACGTGGAGATGCTCCCCCACGTCAATGTCTGGCATCACCAGCTGGTCAAGACCGAGCGGGCGCGTGAGTATCTGGTCTGGGCGAATGCGAAAAGGGATAGGGAAGTCCTGCCTCTGGCGGAAATCAACGAGGTCCCGCGCATGGAGGATGGCCAGACCTACGTTCTCAAGCGTGTCATGGGCCACGTCACCTCTGCCTCTGGCGAGACGTGGTACATCAGGGCGGGCAATTACATAACACTTGCGGAGCTGTTCAACAACGGGTGCCTCCTTTGCTCCTGCCATTACTTGTGCACGTTGTATCTCCAACAACCGATGTTCGTGCATAGGAAAAGGCACAGCCGATCGCAGTCGGGGCAGGCTGTCACCAACAGGAATGCCTGGCGCCTCCAGTTTCAGGAGAGAGGGACCTGGCGCCTGCCCAGGCGGCAAGGGTGAGAGCGTGGCATTGCTGGGTCGCTGCCTCTGGCGCGTCTTGAGGACACTTACTTTCTTCTGCCCTAGCTGCCTCTGGCGCTTCCTTACTTCTGCGCGCAGCGCGTCGCTGCTGAGCACGCTCGCCTGCACGCGGGCGAAAGAAAAAAGCAGTCGACGTCATCGTCCTCGTCGTCGTCATCGCCACTCGCATCATTGTGCTCTCTGTGCATTGCGGCCCTCTGTGAACTTGTCGTTTTCCTGTTTACTGTTCTCCTCGTATGCTTTGATTTCTTTCGTGGTGTTTAGCTTACCTCTTACTATGGTCGCGTTCAGTTTCCTCCTGGTCGTGTTTAGTGTTTTCCTGGTGGTGCTTCGTTTTCTCCTTGTCGTGTTTGGCGTTCCTATGGTAGTATTTAGTTGTCTCTTAAGCCTACTTAGTTTTCTCCTGGTCGGGTTTGGTAGTTCAGTCCTATAGTCGCGTTTAGGTTTGTTTTGGTCGTCTTTAGTTTTACCGTGGTCGTGTTTCGTTTTCTCCTGGTCGTGCATCGTTTTCTCATGGTCGAGTTGGTTTTTCTCCTGGGGCGCGCTTAGTTTCCTCTCGTTCGTGTAGTGTTCCTGACGGACAATCCATGCCCAGCTCGACGTTGCCTTTTGGGATGAAGTCACGCAAGCGCGCTGACCTTGGCATCGCTTACCGCTGGCCTCTCGCAGCTCTTCTTCTGCTCCAGTTTTCCTCCTCGCCCAGGCGTCCGCGCCATGGGGCGCGCGCGAACGTCTGCTGGCGGCTGCGTTTCCGCCGCCGCAGAGCACGACGCGCGCATGCAGGAGAATCAGCATTTGGCTGTGGTGCTCGCAGAGAAGGAGCTGGAGATCCGCAAGCTCAAGAAGTCGGAGTACAAACGCAAGTACGAAGATTGGACTTCGACTCTGACGGCGCTCGCGGACGGCGTCGGGAACGTGAAGCTGCCTGCTGAGGCTGCCGTCGCTGCCTCTGGCGCGCGTGCGCAGGACAAAAACGACAAGGCGGATGTTTTCGAGGACAAGGACGTCCCGCTGAAGGTCCACCGACAGGCGAAGCCAGTGATCGCGGACAGCTCTGGGAAGATCCACGAAAAGGTCGAGGGCCCTCGCGCTAGGAAGCGACGGATGAAATGCGAATGGTACTTTCGCAACAGGGCAAGAATAGCGGCTTTCGGAGACGCTGCCTCTGGCGCGCGCCGCGCTGACGACATCTCTGGCGCAAGTTTTTCGAGGGCACAAGGCAGCGCGGGTGGGGAATCTCCCAGTGCAACCGGCGATGCAGCGGCAGCGGCTGCGGAGGAGGAGGACCGCCGCGACGACGAGGAGACGGCTCCCGTAGAACCAGGCAGCAAAAAGATGAATAAGCGCACCGGGATCGTCAACTGATCCAGGCTGCCTTAGGCGCTGATATCTTTTCACGCAGAAATGGCTTGCAGGCTGCCTCTGGCGCTCCCCTCGTTTGGCGCAGGGTTTTCCAGACTCGGGGCTCCGTATCAGCTAGGTGCGCTCTGCGCCGCTGGTGCGGCGTGCCGCGGGAAAAAAAGGAACGCTCATGCTCTGGCGCTGCCAGCTGCTGGCACTGCTGCTGCTCCGCCTCCTCGAGCTTCTCCTGCTGCTGCTCCTGCGACGCACTGCCTCTGGCGAGGATGACGAAGAGTAGGCGACGCGCTGCCTCTGGCGTGCCACAACGCTGCCTCTGGCGCGCCCCTGGCCACGCGAGTGGCCCCTCGAACGCTCGCTTCCGAGAGGGGCCTGGTGGCATCGGCTCTGAGGGGTGAATTCTCGCATGGAGGTTGTTGCGAAGGAGGGTGTTTGCACCGTCCTTGCGTTGACAGCGCGGAGCGTTTCATTATCATGCGCATGTCGTGCTGACGGTTGCTGCCTCTGGCGCAATTGTGCGGCTGCCTGTGGCGCCCTGTGGTCCTTGCGTAGATGGCAAGAGTGACTCTTCATTGCGCCATCTCAATGACGAAGCCACTGCTCCTTTCAACCATCGTGCGAGCTACCATTAGATGCTGATGCTGCTTCCGACCTCGCCCTCGCTCTCTGTAATCCAACCGACTCCTTACCTTTGCCCGAGGATATTTCATCTTCAGCTTCGCTCCCGCCCTCATCTTCCTCACCGTCGCCCTCTGCTCCGCGGTCATTTCCGTGCTCAGCTCCACCCCCGCCTCGCGCTACCCCTGCCTTCACCTCTTAGACTTCTCGGTGCTCACCCACTTCCTCACCCCCATGTTCGCAGCCGCCATCGCGGTCGTCCATCGCAGCCTTTTCGGCTCAACAACGCCTCTGGCGTTGGCGCCCGAGGCGCCGCGCGCGGGGCAGCATGGGGAAGCGTGCCCGGGACTCGCGCGCGGCTGCCTTTGGCGCCGAGGGTCCTGGCCTCGAATTTGAGGAGGCGGACAATATGACAAACCGCGTGCTGCAGTGGCGAAAGATGCACCCGTGCAGAAATTATGTCGACCTCCAGGTTCCGGCTCCATCGGGGGGCCTTTGTGAAGTCGAAGATCAGGTTGCAGGAGGAGTGTACACGCACATCGTCGGCAACCAGTGCATTCGCGAAGATATCCTGATTCCTCTCTCCCAGGAAATGGAATTGCCTGGGAGAGAGGACATTGAATTTCCGGGCGAATTTCGCCCAGGACAGGCAGTGCCCCCAGTGGGGCGCGCGGGTGATGACTTGAGGGTGTACACAGACGCTGCCACTGGCGCGACGATGCAGCACGCGACAAATGTGCATCGCATGGCCGAGTTGGCTTCCTCGCATCCTCTCGCGTCCACAGTGGGCATTCACCTTTACGAGGACTGGATTGACAGCCCAGAGGACTCGCGAGGCCGAGCGACGGGGGGCAGCCGGGGCCCTTTCTTCCTGGCAATCGGCCTCGCTTGTGCTGGGGTGGTCTTCGGGGTGGGCCTCTCCAAGGGGAAGACCCACAATGATATGTTGCGTATCTGGTGGGCCCCAAGCAAGGCGTGCGCGGCTACAGGGACAGCGAGCTGCATCAAGGCTGCGCGACAGGTGTTTTTCGACATCACGGAGCTGGATGTGGAAAGTGTCTTTCCCTGCCGCGAGGATGAGACGTGGGTCAGCGAAGACGACGCTGCCTCTGGCGCGCCCGCTGACTCTGCAGCGCTCGCGGCGCCCCCCGACGAGGAAGCGAAGCGGGATATTCAGCTTCTGCCTCCGCGCGCGGGCGACGCGGAGGACGCGGGGCGCTTAGTGTCACTGTCCGACTCGGACGACAGCAGTGACGGCGACGCGAAGGACACGGGGCGCTTAGCGCCACTGTCCGACGAGGACGACAGCAGCGACGACGACTGCGACAGTTCCGATTCGGAAGACGTTGCTTCGGCCGCGGAGCCGAGTGCTGCCTCTGGCGCAGTGCGTGTTGGTGCCTGGCGCACTGCGTGGTGGTGGTGCGTGGTGTTTCATTCCAATGCTTATCCGGGCTGGCCGCGGGAGGCAATAATGTGGCTGTGCGAGCCAGGCCTGGTGAAGGAGCGGCGACGACGCATTTCCCGATTCATCAAGGAAATGTCATCTGCGTGCGAGCACACTCTTCACCCTGATGATGTCATGGACGGCATCCACCACTGGAACGACACACCCGAGTACTGGAACCAAAGGTGGGTTCGCGCTTGGGCGTCACATCAGATGCGCTACCTCCGCGAGCTGACCGACGCCTGGGAAGACATGTCTTTGGGTGATGGGAAGTATTGGCTTTGCAACGCCTGGCCCAACTTGATTCCCGCTGCCTCTGGCGCGCCGCGTGTGGAGTGCCTGCCGCGGGATCATCCCGGGTGGGGTCACCTGCGCGAGATGTTCGGAATCAACAGCATCCCAAAATTCTTGAAGCACCTGTTCAACAAGCACGACGGGGAGGTCAGAGTTGTTCGATACTCTGGCTGGACGCGTGTGCGGCAGAATTGCGTGACTCATCCTCGATTGTGGCATTCCCAGTTCGCCAGGACCGAGAGTTCGCGGAGTTTTTTGTATTGGAGAGACAACAGCAAATGGCTCGAGTGGCGCGACGTTGGGTGGATTCTCAACGGGCAGCCTGCCGGCCAGACGACGCTGCTCCGTCGTGCTCCCGCTGCCCCTGGCGCGGCTAGTGGGATGTTCGAGGTGGACATGCGACAGGGACAAGTCGTGACGCTCGCGCAGATGTTCGCCCCGGGCGCAGGGCACTGCACTGCCTACGACATGTGCAAGCTGTGCATGGATCTGCCCATCCTCGCCCACAAGCACAAGAGGGATACTAAAAGGGCCAGGACGAAGTGAGCGCGAGTGCAATGACTTCCAGCTGCCTCTGGCGCTCTTTTCCTTTCAGAATGCACTGCCTTCCAGCTGCCTCTGGCGCTCCTTTTCCTTGGCGGCGGCGCCCTGGACTGCTTCGCGGTTTCTCTTCCGCGCGCGCGCAAGACAAATCTTGCTCATGACATGCCGCGCTGTTGCTGCTGCTGCTCCTAACAGGACCCTAGCAACGCTAAACGAGACCCTAGGATTATGATATGCGCTGTGCGCAGACTGGTGGGAACCCAGAAATGGTTCGCAAATGGTCGCGCGGACGGTTCCCCAAATGGTCGCCCGAAAACAAAATGGTTACCCAGATGGTCGCCCGAATGGCCGCCCCCAAAAAATGGTCGCACAAATGGTTGCTCCGATGGTTGCCCGCGACTGCCGCCGCGTAAAAATGGTTGCCAAAATGGTATGCCAGCTTTGCCATGGGCGCTTCATTTCGCGACGCGTTGTTTCCCATAACGTGTCGAGTGAAATTCGCTGCGAGTCGTGTTCCTGCCGCGTGCACGCCTCTGTGCTTATAGTAAACGGACACCGCGTGGAATGGCATTCTCGCCTTGGCGACGGTGCCGGCGGGCAACGCACGTGAGCTCTTAAGAGCCCTCGCGACCAAAGCCTCCCCGCCCCCCCCCCCCCAATCGCGTTCGCTCCTCTCCCCCAGCCTCCCCATCGCCCACCTGCCGCTTATCATGATCAATGCAAGCGTCGAGCCTGCGCGAAAGCGGCGCCTCCAGACCGCGATAATTCGGTCACCGCGATGCGAGAGCGAGGGTGCCATTGACGCGGGGGAGTTCGAGGGCGTCGACGAGGAGGCGGAGGAAGAGGGCGGGGGGCTCGAAGAGAAAGAGGGGGAGGACAGGAACGACGATGCGATTTCTGCCAGGGTTAGCATCGACCCCGTCGTCGCCAACGTTGTCATTGCGGCCCGTTGGGCAGGGGCTCCGGGCAAAATGCATTTGGACAGTCAGTGGCATATCGGATATGCCTCAGGCTGGCCAAATGCATGTCGTCCTCTCCGCAATCATCATCGACCGTGTGTTTGACTCAACTTCGGTGGTCCACGCGCGTCGCTCCTCGCATGTTGTTCTTCTCTACGGCACGGATGTCTTTGTTCCGCTCTCTTGGGGGATGTTGCAGGGGGCTATGCGCGGCGTCCGCGCCCGCCTCTGTGTATTCAGGCTTTGGCCCCAACTTCAGAATCTTGCCCAGGCGGCGCCCGATGGCTGAAAGGGCAAACGGTGGCGAAGGATTCGCTGATGGAGGGCGGCTCCTTTTCAAAATGTGGCTCTCGCTTCGGCGCCGCGTGCGTCCGTCGCGGAAGTTCGCAAGGGCTTCGCGGGTGGAGGGCGATTCCTTTTTTCGGAATGCGGTTGCCGCCTCAGCGCCGCGCACCTTCGCTTTGAACGTTGGCAGGAGCTTGGCGGACACAGGCGGGTCGCGTTCAAAAGGTGGCTCTCGCTTCAGCGCCGCGCACATCCGCCGTTAACCGCCCCCGTCCCCGACGCTTCTCCTTCATGGGAGTGCTCTCTTCCTCCCCCTCCTCCTCCGCCAATCCCCCCCCCCCCCTCCTCCTCCCTCCATTCCATCGGCCGTTTTGGCTGAAACGGGTCTTTGACCCCTGTTTTGCGAATTCTGTTTCACCTGTTTGTGATGTCCATGCATGGACGAGTGGTCTGCTGCAGCGTTGGCCGAGTGCGCGTCTGGAGACAGTGGCGTCGACGAATGGGCGGCCGCTGCTGAGACAGCTGACTACGCAACCAACGTCGACGATGAGTGGTCCGCAGCAGCCCGCGAGTTCGATCAGGATGACGGAGTTGCGCCAGCGTCTGGCGCAGGTCTTAGCGCTGGCGTTTCCCCTGGTGAGCTCGGCCCCCACGATGGCACGCGGCCCCCAGCCATGGCATAGTTGACAGTCGGGGGCTGACTGCCAGTACGGACGCAGATGCAATATCATGGATGAACGACCTCGTGCGCCACTTCCAGTCGAGCCCCGCCGACGCAGCCCACTACGTCGACACGAATAGTGACCATGGTTCTTTGATCAGATCGATGTTGGACCTTGCCTGCCAGAAGCGAGTCTCGACTAATGCGCTGGATGCTGATATGCCTGGAGCCTCGGAAAAATATAAGAAAACACCAAGCATCTACTCAGTTGTGCACTGGTCCTTTGTCAGCGCGGCCAAGCGGGCAGACTTCTAACTGAATTGATAGATAAAAGTGCGTCGGCTGGATTTTCACCAGCCGTCTACTACGATCGACACCGGGGGGGCGAGACTGCCTTCGCTCGCCTCCGCTTTCGGACGACAGCTGCGGGGGTGGGCACTCATCGAGCTGAGGACGCAGACATTGGCGACATCGTCGAGTCCCAGACGGTCGTGGGCACGGATGTGGGGCATGATGTTGTTGCCACAGCTGATGCAAACACCAAGGTGGGAGTGCAAATCGACGCCACGGGGGCTCGATCGTTGATGATTGTCTTGGGGTGTGCACGTTTGTTCCAGCACCCCATAGATAATGCGCGAGCCGAGCCCCCGAAACGATTCACATTCTTCTCTCAAGGTGTTCCAGGCTGAGCTCATTTGCGGTGCTTTGTTTACGCGGGCTGATCGTGCGCAGGCGCTCCTGGTGAGTTTCGAGTTGATGCAACCTTTATGTACGTTGGATCGGTGCAAAGGCGCCGTGTACGCCAACTTGTTCGGCAATATTTCACATGTGCTGCCCGCTTCGATGCGCTTCAGGAGGCGCCAGAGGATATCTGTGACCGACGGCGACGGCGCTTTGGACGTGGGCGAGCGGGCGTTGCGGCATCGGAGCACGCTCGACCCAGTGGGAGTCCTACACGTCAAGTGCCTGGTGCACCGCATAGCTCATCTTAGGTCAAAGTCCACGAGGCTGATACGACACTGGGTTACAGGGTTGGTTCGGTGGAGCTTCTCGCTGCGCGGCCCCAACTACTTCCTGTCCTTCGTGAGGATTATCTGCAGATGGTTTGATCGCCACCTCGATTATCGATTTGAGGAGCTGCCCATGGGCCCAGGTTTGGAAGCATATCGGTATAGGAAGGCTGTGCATGATGCGTTCTTGGGGCTCGGCGGCAATTCTAGATACCAGCGGGTGCGACTGTATATCATCAGCACGCTTGCCAATGGTGACATTCGTGTACGCGGCCGCTTCCAACACTACTGCAGACCTGGATGCTGCCGAGACCGTCGACACTGCCTGCGCAAGTTGCGAGTGCGGTTTGTCCGCGCCCTCGTCGGACGACTACCGCCCATCTTTCTTCGGTCGAGGTGGGGGCGGGTGTGCGACGCGGTCGACTACTTCGGTCTCTTGGAAGCCATCCACGCGTTGGGCGGCGAGATTTACCCGCTCTGGTTCGAACACGTCACTGGCAAGACGGGCCCACGTGGAGGGCGACCGCCCGAAATCCTGAGCACCAGGGCTAGCCCGAATGTAAACGCCCTCTCGCGATTACGTTCCAGGCTTACGCTCTGCGTCGAGGAGCTTCGGGCCATCGCTCACCCAAGGTTGGGCCACCTGCCGCAGTCGCTGCCGCTGACGTCCATGACGGGGCACCGCCGACTGGCGAGCGCGGCGAGGACGGCGGGGTCGGCGCCAACACCGACCAGGAGATGTCACACCTTCTCGCGGAGGCCGACTTGGGGAATGTCAGCTCTCCCCGAGGCTAGGATCCATTAATGGTGTTTTTTCATGCTCTGTTTGTTGCTTTTTTGTTTTTTCTTGTTTCGTTCTTGCGGCGCGCGCTGGACTCGCGCTCCGCACTCATTGCTCATTGCTGTTTTTGTTGGATTCGGGCGCTATGGTTTTGCCCCCTCCTTCTCGAGGGGGGTGGCTGAATCGCGGGCGCGCGCGTGCCCATGGTTGCGCATCTCGCCAGAATGGTTCGTGGCCGTGGCGATTGCGCGGGGCGGGGCCCGGTGCATGCCCAACGGCGTGCGCGTTGCGTGATAGCGGCGGAGTCGTCTCAAACGTGTGGTCATTATTTTGGCGTGATTTGGAAGTGACCCGCCAACGCCGCCCCGACATTGCAAAACACTCACAGGTGGCCATTACTGTCAAACGCTCACACATTGCCATAAACCGCCCTGCAGGCACTCGGAGGCTTCCTCCCAGTGTCGCGCCCGGGAGGCTCACATAGTGAGTCGGGCGAGTGTTTCTCAGCCATGGCAGTCGCCCTCGGCATCCCTGCGCGCGCTGACAGGGGGTGCTTTCTGCAGACGACAGCCGACGGCCCATCGACCCATCGGCCCAAATTGCATTGCCGATTAAAAAACTTGCGGGTGCTTCAACATGTATAACAGTAAAGCTGCAAAGGGGACCTTCGCCACAGACGTGCGCAATATATGCGTGGGCCAATGTGCGACCATTTGAGCATTAACCGGTATAGAACACGACGTTGAGCATCGACCAGCATATGGAAATATGCATGCATTGGCGGGTAAAGAAAAACACGTGCATGGGCCAGTGAAAAACGAGAGCGATGCACAAGTGCATCCAACATGTGGCAACGATTACTCGACCGTCAAAGTACGCGGCCTGCCTCTCTCGAGCGCTGTCTTTGGGACCGGCATTGCCTCGCGGGGTTTTCGTGGGGCTTTGTTGGGCTCCCACGGGTCTCGTGGGGCTCGCTTGTCGGGCTCTCGCGGGGTTCCTGCGGGGCTCTCATGGGTTTCCCCGCAAGGATTTCGCCGGGCGTTCCTCGGGGTTCGCTCGGGGTCTGGTGGGGCTCACTTGGGGCTCTCGCCGGGCTCCCCCAGGGGTTCTCGCGAGGCTCTCGTGAGGCTCTTGCGGGCTCGATTGGGCTCCGTCGGGCTCCTCCTCTCCATGTCATCCTCCTTCCTCCTTTCCTTGTCCTTCTCCCTCCTCTAGTCGGGCTCTGTCAGGCTTCGTCGGGCTCATCCTGTCGCCTCATCCTTTCCGTTTTGAGCTCTGTCGGTATCCGTCGGGCTCCGTATGGCTCTTTCCGGCTTCGTCGGGTTCCGTCGGACTCTCGGAGTCGACGTTGGGCTCTCATCGGTGGGTCTTGATGCCTGTCGGACTCTCTTGGGCGAAGTCACTCAGGGCTCGCATCAAGAAGCCCACCAGGCAACAACGAGGCTCTTCCAGGAGGCCGCCCACGAACGGCCCAGGAGCGGACCCCCGAACGCCCCCACTAAGGGACCCACTAACGAGCCCGCTAACGAGCCCACTAAGGGACCCACTAACGAACCCACTAAGGGACCCACTAACGAGCCAACTATGGGGCCCACTAACGACCCACTAACGAGCCCACTAACGAGCCCACTAAGGGGCCCACTAGCGAACCCGCCAACGAGCCCACCAGAAATCTTAAGCGGAACTTCGCACTCGACTGTGGCACTCGACTTTAAGCCGAATCGGCATGGCCACGAACCCTGTGACAGTCGTTAGTGGGGCGCTAGTGGGGCGCTAGTGGGGAGTGCAGTGGGGGGTGCAGTGCGGACCCCAAGGGCTCTCTGAATGCTCCGGGGCCCCTGTTGCCCTGAGGAGCCGGAGGAGCAGGAGGAGGCAGGAGGAGGCAGGAGGAGGAGGAAGAGGAGGAGAGAGGAGGAGGATGAGGAATAATAGTATGCAGGTGCAAGAGAGGTTGAAGAAGGGCGAGGAGGAGGAGGAGGAGGAGGGGGGGAGGAGGAGGCAGGAGGAGGATGCAGAGGACGGGGGTTGCAGGGGGAATCAGGATAAAGTAGGAGGAGGAGGAGGCAGGAGGGAAGACGGCCTCGGAGGGCCGGAAAAAAAAGGGGCCCCACAAGGCTCCCTGGGGCCCCGAGATGGCCCCGAAGAGCGCCGCAGATGTCTCCAAGAGGTGCCCAGGAATATCTACCAACCGACCCCTTGTGGTACATGATCCCGTGGGCCTTCTTGGGGGCCTATTGAGGCCCTCTTGGAGCCCTCCTCTCTTGACTCTTCCTGACGCCTCTGCCGCCGTCTTCGAGGGGCCCGAGGGCGGTCCCAGGTGGGGCCGAGAGGGCCCCGAGAGGGCCCCGGGGATGTTTCACGGCCGTGACGCAATTCTGGTGACCTTTTGGGACCCTCGTATGGCCCTGTTGGGGTCCTGATTTGCCCTTCTTGGGGCCATCTGGAACCCTCTTGGGGCCCTTTGGGGGTCTTGCTGTAGCCCTCCGAGGCCGTGAGAGCCCGACGAGCCCGACGAGCGAACCCCGCGAGACACGTGAGAGCCCGACGAGCGAACCCCATGAGACCCGTGAGAGCCTAGCAAAGCCACGCGAGAATCCCGCGAGGCAGTGCTCATCCAAAAGGCAATGCCCGAGTGAGGCCCTGTGCGTACATGGGCGGCTGGGAAAGTGTTGCCACATTCTGGATACACCTGTGCACAGCTGCCGTGCTGCACTGGTATGTGCATATCGTCATGTACGCCCGCCCATGCATGTATGTTTCTTTATACCGGCGTATGCGTCATGTTTTTTTCTTTTTTTCCCCCAACCCTCCTGCGTTGGGTACTCGTTTTGAATAGAGCACTGCGGTCTCCGTTCTCCTCCTCCCGCCCCCCCCCTCTCTTACCTCCTCCTCTCCTCTCTTGCTTGCCTTCTCCTCCTCTCTTCGCTCCTCCTCTTCTTTTCTCTTGCCTTTCACGTCATCCCTGGCGGGCTGCGATCTGCGGAACTGTCGCCACTTTCGAGGGCTGCTGGTGGGTCCAGCGGAGTGAGGCACCACGGGGACTCAGATTAGACCTCGCCATCCCTGGGGGGCTGCGATCTGTGAAACTGTCGCCACTTTCGAGGGCTGCTGGTGGGTCCAGCGGAGTGAGGCACCACGGGGACTCAGATTAGACCTCGCCATCTCTGGGGGGGGGGGCTGCGATCTGTGAAACTGTCACCACTTTCGAGGGCTGCTGGTGGGTCCAGCGGAGTGAGGCACCACGGGGACTCAGATTAGACCTCGCCATCTCTGGGGGGCTGCGATCTGTGAAACTGTCGCCACTTTCGAGGGCTGCTGGTGGGTCCAGCGGAGTGAGGCACCACGGGGACTCAGATTAGACCTCGCCATCTCTGGGGGGCTGCGATCTGTGAAACTGTCGCCACTTTCGAGGGTGCTGGTGGGTCCAGCGGAGTGAGGCACCACGGGGACTCAGATTCGACCTCGCCATCCCTGTGTGAAACTGTCGCCACTTTCGAGGCTGCTGGTGGGTCCAGCGGAGTGAGGCACCACGGGGACTCAGATTAGACCTCGCCACCCCTGGGCGGCTGCGATCTGTGAAACTGTCGCCACTTTCGAGGGCTGCTGGTGGGTGGCCAGCGGAGTGAGGCACCACGGGGACTC
Organism: Prorocentrum cordatum; assembly: GCA_963575745.1. Classification (NCBI taxonomy): domain Eukaryota; class Dinophyceae; order Prorocentrales; family Prorocentraceae; genus Prorocentrum; species Prorocentrum cordatum. Next base: position 77,594 of record CAUYUJ010000689.1, read on the forward strand.
AGATTCTGACCACGAGCAATGCTCGCGTGCCCTTGCTCTGCGGTTCGTGCCACGTGGCGCTGCGACTCGAGCTGGCGGTCGTCCTTCGGACCCGCAGAAACATCTGCTGAGCTCGATGAGCTAGGGGAACTACAGGAAAGAAGTGCAGGAAACGGAGGCCGGTCATGCACTCGCCGATACCTCGTTGCTCTGTCATCCTCTTTGCTGTTGCATGATCCTTATCTGGCCTGCCGGCGCCGCGGCTCGAGCTGGCGGTCGCCCTTCGGGCCCGCGGGAACATCTTCTGAGACAAGTGGACGCCGCCGCCTTACTTGCAGGCAGCGCGTTGCCTTCGCGGACAGCAGCATGGCAGACCGCAGTGAGATCCTCAGTCGCGTGGTGTTGCCAAGCCTGGTGCAGACGCGCGTGATCGACCTGAAGTCCCAATCGCGCGTGCATTGTACCTGCGTGGCGTTCAGGCGCGCGCGTGATGCTGCTCGCTCCGCGTTCAACCACTACGTCGCCAGTGCAACTTTGGACGATGGACAACCGATTGATGATGCGCGACCCCGGCCTTGAGTTTCTTTCCCGCGGGCCGCCCGCAGACCTGGCGGCGCGCCTGCGAGCGTTCAGCTCCCGCGCTGAAGTGTGCGGGAAGGAGGCGGAGAAGCTAGCGGGCGAGCTACGCCTCGCTCGTTCCTTGCACTCTAAACAAGTTTTATCATGTGGAACTCTGCGACGACATGGCGCAGGCAGCGCTGCGGGTTTAGCTCGCACTTGAAAAACGCGGCAGTCTTCTGTCTCCTCCCGCCACTTTCATCGTCGTCCTATTCCCCGCCTCACCTTCTCCATGCATGCTGCTGCTTCCGCGATGGCCTTTCGCCCCCCCCGCCCTCCATTCCATCCCTCTCCTACCCCTCGTTCCCGTACCCGTTCTTCTTCGATCCTGGGGCCTCAAGCCTCGTTCTTTCGATCGTCGTCCTGTGAATCGTGCAGCGCATGCGCATCCCATGTAGCTTGCACAGCAAATCGCCGCGTCTACACTGTCGTTGTTCCTGCTAATGTTGGCATACTCCTCTTGCCATGTGATGCGCGTGGGTTGGGTACGTCGCAGGGTATTTTTTTTGCCCATGCATAATATATGTTAACTCGCAGGCCCTAGCATATGTGTTTGGCCGTGTGTGGCCAAGGCCCCCCTCTGCGACCTAACGATCTTGTAAATGTTGGAACACGCTCAGGCCCCCTCATCAGCAGTTCAATGTGCGTTGGGGGTCGATGGGCTCCCGGAAGCTGTTTGTATTTTTTAATATAAAAAAAACGCCCTTTGCCAGCGCGCGCAGGGATGCCGAGGGCGACCAGCAAGGCTGAGAAACATTCGCCCGACTCACTACGTGGCCCTTTGGTCGCGACGCTGGGCGGAGGCCTCCGAATGCCTTCGGAACAGTGCATACGGGGAAGGTTTCGGCGGGCGTTTCTGCGCTTGTGTGGCCTGGGCGCGTGCCCGCGACTGCGACCGCCCGCGGGCGCTTCGTGATCAGTTGCGGGTGCTCGTGGGCACGCGTGGAAGGTCTCACCAGCCTTTCTGGGAAGATGTGAACACGCGGGAGTGCTTGCCAGTGCTTCCGCGTGCCTGTGAGCGCCCGGGGTCTCGCATGGCCGCTTGCGGGCGTCTCTCCTAATAGCTGCGCGCTTCTGAGTGCCCGCGTGCGCCCCCGCGCGCGCTGAATGGCGTTGTTATGTTGCGAGCCGCGTAAACTGCCCCCAGCGTCAACGGAAGCCCCGACCCCAGTTAAAACAAAGTTTCAGAAAAAAACGCCCCTGCGACGATCCTAGACACTGGGAGAGGTGAGGAATGCTGGAGACATCGCGCAGTTGGCCTCGAAGATTCAACAACGAGTATTTCGCAACAGTGGTCTTGTGTTCATCCGCGACCCCACCCCCTTGACCGCTGCGATTGCCTTTCGCAAGTGCCTCGCGCCAGTCTTCGACATGATGCACTTCGCGCTGAAGGTGTCCGCGGAGAAGTGGGAGAAGGAGCAGCACGCGCGGGCCAGGTATAGCGGCCGTCGAGTGCATCGAGCTGCCTTTGCCGCTGAAGGAGCCATTGAGAGAGGGGCGCTCGGCAGTCTGATCACATGCGCCAGAGATGTTCAGGGGTGGACCTTGCTCTCGCACACATCGCGCGAACCGGGGGGCCAGGGCGCAGATTTTCAAGCTCGTCAGCTCGCTGGGCGGCCGGATCAACCTGCACATCACCATGGAGCACCATAACTACCCGCACAAGACGTTCACCATGTTGGAGGACCCGGACGGACTACAGGCCGCACGCGACAAGGACATATGGGAGCCAGAGGCCGTTCGCCAGGAGCACGCTGTCTGCGCGCCCAGTTCTTTGGTCAACATGTTAGTTCTAATTGTGTACTTTATTACGCGTTATATGTTCAACGGTTTGGGTGTCTGGGCGCGTGGACAGCGCGCAAACGAGCGAGGGCCTGCGGGCTCGTAGCACGAGGAGCGGCGCAAGAAGCGCTTCGACCCATCCACCACCGAGTTCTTCGATTACTGGTCGACTGCGCTGAGGTCGATTCTCTCCCCTGAATGCCGTGCCGAGCTGATCGCCACAAAGGCCTTGCTATGTTTGGACACGGCCAAAATCGAGAACGGCCACGCCGCGATCAGGAGGGGGCTCATCGGGACTTCGACGCAGACGCACGCCGCGGACATCGTCGACACCAGCTTGCTGTTCATCCAGCGGTCGTGGCGGCGGCTGCGTCGCGAGGCCGACCTTCTGAAGCGCGAGAGCGAGCGGGCGGGTGGCGGGGCCAACGCTGGCACTACTACCGAGCCAAGCTCAGGAGAACAGGGAGATGATGAGGGGGGGCCACCAGTGAAGAAGACTCGTGGAGGGGGCGCGTGGCGGGCATTACTCCACGAGCAGACGGGTCAATCCAGCGGTGGGTGCTGCTCGCGGGATCTTTCTGAACGGTACAGGAGATTGAGCTTGGACGAGCTGGAGCGCCTGCGGAGGATGGGCACAGCTGCTACTGAGTCGCACGCCATGGGCAGCGTGAGCTTCGCCAACGACTGGCGCAGTCGCCGTCGCATTTCTGATCGGGAGGGCGCCGTGCGCATGAATCGGGAGTTGACGAGATATTTGCAGGAGGACCTCGCAACTGGATGCGGCGCTCGAGTCTACAATGCACCTGCCCTACCTGACTCAATCGACTGGGATGAAAGATTACATCGTGTTGTTCAGGCAGTGCGGCTTGATAACCACACCGATCGGAAGTTGGAGTCGATCGTGAAGGGTGAGTTGGCTGCGTGCTCTATTCGGCAATCGTCTGCTGCCGACCCCGTGTCGAGATTCGCGTACGAAGCCATCCATAACTGTTCAGGACCTGTGCCGGCTGCGTCTATTCCCGAGATTGACCCCTTGCTCACGTTCTCCCACATCGAGGGGGAGTTCGACAACGTGACCGAGGCTGCCCTGGAGGTGACGAACATCAAGATGCACTCGAAGCTCGGGCATGCGGTCCAGCATGTGGCAAACGCAGCTTGGGAGCGATGGCGACAACCATACTTGTTCGAGAAGTCGCCACCTATCTCGAGACCCGAGTGGCTTGCTCATCGGAGGACTAAATGCAACATTGCAGGTGTATGTCTTTGCGGGCCTGGCGGGGCCCAGACCGAGCGTATGTTCCAGAATTTCAACAAGAGCGTCGTCCAACTCTGCCGTGGGAAACCCATGAATGCCAAGCTACATGACGGATCTTTCGTGTACTGTTTGATCGGGGTTGACGTGGCAGCACCAATGTGTACAGATGGTGTTGATGTCGACGGGTTCGATGTCCAGCAGATATGGTTCACGTAGCTTGGCAAAACGACAAACCACGGCACGGAATGTTCAACACCTTGGGCTGCCCAGCTGGTATGCGTGTGCCTGCGCTCGCACGCGTGCATCTGGTCCAGCTTACATGTGAATGGAAGTGGGTATCACAGTACTGTTTACTGCAAGGCTTATCGAAAGACCTCAGGTGGTACGTGAGAGTCTTCGAGGTCGGTTCGTCGAACGCCTCCTTGGGCGTTCTTGATCCCAGTGCTGTGACCGTCGTGGGCGTTCATCTCGCTGACGGCACCTGTGCGACGGCGTGCTTCTGGGACGGCTTCGGCGGCGACATGGGCAATGTCGACGGAGGCGACGGCGGACTTCGTGGACGGCGTGGAGGGCGGGGCGGCGGCGGTGCTGGCCGTCGAGGCCGCGGGCGAGGCCCAACATGCCTAAGCAAACGCTCGGACACCACTGTGGCCCAAACCAATCCCCCCCTGACATGAGTTTTGGCAAGTGGGCCCCGTGGGCCCCAAGGATCCAGGGCGTGCCCTCCGTTAGCGTTTGCATAGGCATGTTCACAAGGGGATGGCAGAGCAGGAGCAGGTCGAGGGCGTGGCGAGGGCGCCCACCGTGACGGCGCCGACGAGCCCGTCACTGACCATGGCGCCGAGGGGGCCGTTGGAGTCGGCGAGCCTGCCGATGACCTGAGTGACAGCGCCAGCGGCCGTAGCCAGCAGGATTCGGTCATGGTCTTGTCGCATCCATCGCACACCAGCTGCTGCGATTGTGCTCAAGAAGCTGATGGAGCTGCGGTTTTGTCAGATGAGTGCAGCGTGCCTTCCGAGTTGCACGATCATGAGCTTGATTGGGCGCACTTGAACTACGGCCATGCCGACGATGGCGACATCATTGCCCCCGTCGGCATAGAGCTCGGGGAATCGGCTGCGGGCAGCGCTGCGAGCGGGAGCTGCGGGGGTGGGCCAGCCAGCTCTGACGTTGCCGCCGCTGGGCCGATGGCCCCTCCGCCGCCTCCGCCCCCGCCTCCGCCTCCACCAAGCGCCATTGGTGCTCGTGCCTCCGAGGGCTTCGGCGTGACCGCCCTGTTCTTCGACAGTGGTGGCGCCATCAAATGCTACGAGTTCCTCGACGAGTTTGTCGCTCAGCGTGGCTTGAACGGTTGCAGGCTTGCACGGTCTCCCAGGGCGGGCGTTCGCATGGCGCAGGGGCGCCACCTTGGATCTATGGTTTTTGGGGGCTAATGAATAAATGCGAGTGCGAGGCTGCGCACTTGGCTGCTCGGAGGCGCCCTGCCCCGCCCGAGGCCGCGAGACTTGCAGCCCGCGCGGAGCTCCAGGGCATCCCTGGCAGCGCACCTCTGTTTGGTTTCGAGCGGCCCCGAGCCCGCGGCCTGTCCATGGGCGCACGCCCTCAGCCAGACTTTGCCGCTGTGGGGCCATGATTGGGGACCCCCGCGGCAGTGTTGCAAAGAGGGCCAGTGCGCATTCCACCCCGACCTCTTTCTCCACATATACTTCTCCAATACGCTCTCCCCCCTCCATCTCTCTTTGCAGGCGCCTTTCCCATTGCAGCCCTCCCGCGCCCTTCGTTCACTTGCCTGGTCTCCCGCCCCCCCCCCCCCCCCTCCCCCCCCTCCCCCCCCCCCCCCCCCCCCCCCCCCTCCCCCCCCCCCCCCCCCCCCCCCGCCCCCCCCCCCCCCCCCCCCCCTTCGCTCTCTCACCCATCTCCCGCCCCCCCCGCCTCCGCCTTCACCTCGTTGCCCTCTTTACGTTACCCCTCCTTTCATCATAGTTCAGCAGGTGCATCCCCTTCCCGCCCGCTGCTGCTGGCCTGTATCCCGAATCACCCCCCTTGTATTGTACACCTGCACGTTCGCCTGCCCTCTTGCTTCGCGCGTGGGCAAGTGCCCCTCATCCCCCCCCCCCCCCCGCGTATCATCAATCTTCCAGTGCTTACTCCCCCCTCGTGCACTTGTCCTGCTTTCCCCCGACATCGCCGCCTTCTCAAGCCACTGCGTGCATGGCCCCAACCTCCCCCCACCCAACATCTCCCCCACGTGCAGCCCGCTCCCCCTCCCACTCCAGTTTAGCACTTCGCATGCGCTGCGCCGTTGGCCCCGCTGCCGTTTCGACCCGAGGTGTCGCAGGCGAGCTGTTGGGAGCGCGTGCTACCAAACATTGCAGTTTCAGGGATGCCGCCCAAGAAGATGTACACTGCGAAGGAATACAATGCTCTCAAGAAGCGTTTTCAGAAACAGCAGCAGGCATTGACGGCGGTCAAGGTTTCGAGGGCCATTCTGATTAAGCGGTGCAAGAAGATGAAAAAAGGCACTCGACTGGATTTGTGACATGTCCGATCGGGCTTGGACACAGGATGAGGACGCTGAGGACGCTGCCGCAGGTGTTTGAAGTGCTCGCGCGAGCATGAGCCCGTCCATTGTGATGCTCTGTCGTGTCCCGCCCATCCCCCCTCATGTCTCCTGTCTCTGCTGCCGACGTGCCTCCTCCATCTCGTCTACGCCTCGCTCACTTGCGCCTCATCCCTCATCCCCTCCCTCCTCCGATTCCTTATTCACAGTGCCAGCGGCAAGAGCAGCAATGCAGCGTGCTCGACCTCGCCCCCGCTGATCGCTCGGCGGTGCAGCGTGCTGTAAATAGTGATGCTTTTTGTCGGGATCATTTCGTCAGTGTCATCGCCGTCGTCGCAGGCATCGTCGCATTCGCGGCGTGTCCGTGCGTGTTCGCATGGCCGAGAGAGATACCGCCCCGTCTGGGGTGGGCGAGGCTGGCGCGCGAAGGATGCCTGGGCAGTTCCGGGGGAAGGCGAGGCCTCTGAGGAGGACGGGCTGGGGATGAGGAGGGCGAGAACACTGAGGAGGAGGAGGGGGGGGGCACTGAGGGCGAGGATAACGATGACGGTAAGCCTGGGTTGAAGCCTTTGGCATCTGCCGGCTCAAATAACTGTTGGAGCGCCCTCTGCGCTTCGGCGCAAGGTGGCCGCCACCTGCGCCTCGCAAGTGTAGCTGCTACGCAGCGCGCCACTGCCGAACCCGCTGGCGCCCGCAGCCGTGCCATCTCAGCCGTGGCATGTCTAATAGCACGCTGCCCGTTCCCGATCCATGGTTTCGCGCCGAAGGCCCGCCCGCGCACGTGGCAGACCCTCCCGAACGACACCGTCGACCGATCCGGCCTCGGACCTGGGCGCCGCGATCTGAGCGCCCATCCCATGCGCGAGTATCGACGCGCTCGTGGGCCCTACACGTGCGCCACACGTTTGCCAGCCTCACCACCGCTAGCACTAGCCTTTACGGCAACGCCGAGGCGCCGACTCGTGTAGAGCCTTAGACAAGGCGCCCCCACCGTTACGGCGTCTGGTCGATGCCGACCCGCTGCGATTCGTGGCCAGAGCGCCACGTGAAATATCTGCAAGCTGCATTGACATGTCGGGGTGCGACTGTGCGCGCGGTGGATGCGTCGCCGCGTTGCTGCTTGCGCGCGCGCAGAGGCGGCGGCCGCGCGCCTCCCGCCGAACTCTGTCCTAGTTTCCCCAGATGACTTCGCGGTCGCGTCGGCCCCGTGGCGGCGCTCCTGCGCCCGAGCTGATATGGGCCATGAGGGTTCCGAGGCGCCGCCGCCTGGAACGGCGCTGCCGACGGCGGCCTTTGCCAACGCGCAAAAGTCGATTGCGCGGCGGCCGCTTCCAGCACCATGCGGCCCTCGATTGCGCTGCCGCCGTCAACTCCATATGACGTTCTCGTCGGCGTCGTCGTCGCAAGCGCGCCGCGCGCAACCGCTGCCGCGCGCGCGCGCGCCCCCCGCCCACCACTGCAAGAACGCGTGCACGAGCGCGGGCTGCGAACGCATCCACGGGGCGTCGGGCGCTGAAGGCAGTGCAAATCGCGAGGTGGTTGGGCTGCGCTGCCTCTCGACGCGCGCAGCCTTTGTCGTCGAGCCCGCCCGCGGCTCGCGACGCCGAGACTTGGCCCCTGCACGATGGCCGCGCCCAGCTTGGCCCAGCGCGCAATCGCCTGCCCGATACATTGGCCCCGCACCTAGCAATTGAGCATGTCAGGGGCTGCTTCGGGGTGTCGCGCGCGGGTGCCTGGCCTAGGGTTATGGTAGCCTGCGCGCGTCGCAAGCTGTGTTTGGCTCTGCTGCCATGGATGTAGTCCGCCTGCATGTCGTCGCGGTCGGGGGGGGGCTGATGGCGCCGCAGGCGCCGCTCCGACCATGACAGCGCGCTGTTTGCGGAGGAATGCATGCGCAGCGTGACCGCCTGCGCGGCGTGGGGCGAGCGCGAGGGGAATGGGGGGGGGGGGGGCGCGTCGTGGTGCCACGACGGTGGATGGGAACGGTGCAGGGTCTCAAACGTCGGCCTGATGTCCGACACTCGGTTCGGCTCGGCATCTGGCTTCGGCGCGACAATTCGCGCTGTCGAGCTGCGACAGCGCGCGCCCGACCAGGCCACCAGCGTGATTGCTTGACGACGGGGTCCGCCACGCAAGGCAGCACCGGCGCGCACCGCGCATGTCTGCTGGGCCCCTCTCGTCGGGCTCCACAAAGCTGCGGTAACGGCGGTCTCGCACGCGGCCGCAAGCAGCCAAGCTTGCTGCCGCGACGGGCCTACCCTGAAGCAACGGCGGTCGAGCCCGCGGCCGCGGCGGCCTAGCCTGCGGCCGCAGCGGTCCAGCCTGCGGCCGCAGGCGGCCAAGTTTGCGGCCGCGGCTGCCTAGCCTGCTGCCGCGGCGGTCAGGCTTGCGGCCGCGGCGGCCTAGCCTGCTGCCGCGGCGGCGTAGCCCGCGGCCGCGGCAGCCTAACTTGCGGCCGCGGCGGCCGAGCCCGCGCCCGCGGCGGTCGCGGCAGCTCAGCCTGCGACCACGGCGGCCAAACATGCGGCGCGGCGGCCGAGCCGCCCGCTGACGCGGCGGTCAAGCTTGCGGCCGCTACATGCCTACCCTGCGGCCGCGGCTGCCTAGCCAGCGGCCGCGGCGGCCTAGCCTGCGGCTGCGGCGGCCCAGCTTGTGGCCGCGACGGCTTGGCCTGCGGCCACAGGCGGCCAAGCCTGCGGCCGCGGCGGCCTAGCCAGCTGCCGCGGCTGTCTATTTTGCAGCCGCGGCAGCCCAGCCTGCAGCAGCGGCGGCCACGCCCGCGGCCGCGACAACCTAACCTGCGGCCGCTGCGGCCAAGCTTGCGTCCGCGGCGGCCTGGCCGCCTGGCCTGTGGCTGCGGCGGTCGAGCCTGCGCCTGCGGCGGCCTGGCCGCCTGCAGCAGCGGCTGCCAATCCTGCTGCGGCGGCCGTCAAGCTTGCGGCCGCGGCGACCTATGGCTGCTTAGTTTGCGGCAGCGGTCGCCTAGCCCGCGGCCGCCGCGGCCTGGCCCGCGGCCGCGGACGCGTAATTTGCGGCCGCTGCATGTCTACATGCACGCCGCGGCCGCGGCCGCAAGCCGCGGCCGCGCTAAAGAATGGGCGCGGATCTGGACCGCGTTGCTTGCTGGCCGCGCGTCGCGCACATCCGCGTCGTCGGCGGCACTGGGCGCGTCCGCGGGCGCGCCTTGCGCGGCGACAACACGTGGCGGGGCGCCGCCCGCGTTCGTCGATGGCGCTTCTGCGCAAGCGCGCCCCCGCGCGCGCAATCGAGGCGGGCCCGCGACGCTTGCGCGGGCGTCGGTCGCCATCGCGATGGCGGGTGCCGCTTGCACTCGCAACCACAAACGGCAATTGCCCGCGGTCACAGCGCATGCTGTGACGGCCGCCGCACACCATCACCCACGGCGCCGACGCATGGGGTGACCCGCGGCGGGCGACCATTCCGAGTTTTCCAAACATGGTGACACAACGAGTGCCCGCGCGCGGGCGACCATTCCGAGTTTTCCAAAAATGGTGACACACCGAGTGCCCGCGCGCGGGCGACCATTCCGAGTTTCCCAAAAATGGTGACGCACCGAGTGCCCCCGCGCGGGCGACCATTCCGAATTTTCCAAAAATGGTGACGCACCGAATGCCAGGTCCATTTTCGGCCGCCCGCAGCCCCCCTTTGTACTATTCCGTACTGACGAGGAGAATCCCACACATGGTGACACACCGGGTGCCCCCGCGCGGGCGACCATTCCGAGTTTTCCAACAATGGTGACACACCGAGTGCCCGCGCGCGGGCGACCATTCCGAATTTTCCAAAAATGGTGACACATCGAGTGCCCGCGCGCGGGCGACCATTCAGAATTTTCCAAAAATGGTGACACACCGAGTGCCCGCGCGCGGGCGACCATTTCGAATTTCCCAGAAATGGTGACACACCGAGTGCCCCGCGAGGACACCATCACCCGTACCAGTGCCACATTGCGTGCCGCCGCGAGCACGCCATGCACCGCGTGCGCCAGGGAACCGCGCGGCAACGCGCGCAACAGTGCGCGGGTAGCACATTCGCACCTTCATTTCGCAATTCATTCGGGCGGGGCAAACGTTGAATTGTTAACAGAGGCACCCCCCCTCCCGCCCGCGGAATCTCGAGAATTTCAGTTCCGCGGCCCTTGGCACAACCGCGCGCGAGGGCGCTTGCGCCATCCGATGGCGAGGTCAGGGTCCAGCGCGGGTGCTCGCCCTGCGACCCGCGCGGCGACCCAGCATTGAGAGCGACGTGACATGCGCGACCACACCCCGTTACGCAGTCGCGCAGTTTTGGGCGCCGCCCTGGCCGCGCCAGCACACGCCAACACCCGAACAGCGCCTGATCGATCTCTGGAGCGTACGGCGCGCGATGCGCGCTGGCTGCCAAGCGCGACTGGTGAGGCTTCGGGTAATGATGCAGGGAGTTGGCATCTGCGCGTATCCAGTTGCGCCCAGCTCCGCGATAGGCAAAGCGTGCTGCGCCAGAACGCGGGCGGCGCGACCCGCCGCGCAAAGGCGCAGCTGCGCCACGGGTGCGCAGCGCCAGCGAGCGCCTGAAAGGCATCGCGCCAGCCCAAGGCCCCCCCGCCTGCTGCGCCCCAGGTGGCGCTGCGCCAGTGCCCCAGGTAATGCTGCGTCAGTGAGCGCTGCCTGGGAGGTGGGCGGGCTCGGGCGAAACTGCTCCTTGCACGTGGAGATTGGCAAAACACCACGACGCGAGCACGTGGCTGAACTCAATGCGCGCGCTTGCTTGGGACAGCGTGCCACTGTGCAACGTTGCAGCGGGGGTCGGCTGGCTCGCATCGCGGCCGCGCCGCGCCTGCGCCCCCGCCGCCGCGCCCGCCCCCCTCACCGCAATCGCGCCCCAGTGCTCTCCGACGACCCCGACGCCGCGCGCGCGTCGAATGCGCCGCCCAGCGCGCGCGCGCGCCCCCCCCCCCCCCTCCCCACCGCAGTCGCACCTCCCCCCGCCGCGTCCACTTGCGCTGCTCCGCACCGCCAGCGCCGCCCTGCGCCGCCCGCCGCACTTCCCCCCCCCCCGCCCCCGCGCTCCACCTCCAGCACCCCCCCCCTTCGCTCTCCGCGCAAACGCCGCCGCCGCGCGCGCCGCGCGCAGGTGCGCGCGAGCACGCGTGCACCCACCGCCCCGCACCGCCCCTCCCTCGCGTGGCATTCTGGCGCGAGAAGGGTGGCTTGCCCTTGGGCGCTGCTTGGAGCGGCCCAGAGGCCGCTGCCCGCCCGCGCCTGAATGGCGAGCGTAGCGGGCGCGCTTGGGGCGCTCGAGCCATAGAGGGCGCCCAACTCTTATCGGGTTGGCGCCGCAGGCCACGCGCGTTGCTGCGCAGGCGCTAAAACGCGCGCGCCGCCCGCACGCGCCCGAAGCGACCCGCGCGCGAACTGGTTCCATGGCAGCAGCATTGGAGGCGTAGCCCGCCCGTCTGCGAGTGGCGGCCCCCGCGGCAGCGTCGCCCATGGGGGCCGTCGCGCAAAGCGCGCCGTCCACGTGCATATGGGAGGCGACCGCCGTGACCAGGATGTCAGCATTTTCCAATGGCGCGCCGCCGCGAAACGCCGCCCGCGCGCCGCTGCTACGCGGCGTCGGCGATTCGCTTTGAGAGGGCACCGCCGCGCATTCTGCGCGGGGGACATCGGTCCCCCCGCGCCCTCCCACGCCCGCGCCCACCCATGGGCACAGCCCAAAGGGTTCGGCGATGCAGTACCAGAGGGTCCAGCGCGGTTCGAAGATGCGAGCCCGCATCTGCCAGCCCGCGAGCGCCGCCAGCAGTTCTCTGCGGCGTGGCGCGACCGAGCAACGTTCGCTTAGGCAGCAGAGAAAGGACTGCAGCCCGCACTTCTACGATGAGGGGCGCCGCATAATGACATGTTGCAGCGGCGCGGCCGGGGGGGCTTGCCCGCGCGACCCCCAGGGGCACATCCGAACAATGGGCGCGCGCGTACGCGCGCCGCGGAGCAAAGTGTGCACCGTCGCCGAGGAGCGGCCCCGAGGGTAGATGCCTTCTGTGGGGCACAGCACAGAGAGCGCAGCACGGGCGTGTTCGACGCGCGGCCCGAACACCACGTGGGTGCCTGATAGTACAGCCAAGGGGGTATTCACCGAACTGGTTGCAGGGGCGAGCCCACCAACCGCCCCCAACGAAGTGCCCCCCTGAGGTGTCCGCCCACCTGCGCTTCACCCGAGCCGCGCACTCAACGCATACTTTTACGGCGCAGGACGCGCCGCCCAAATGCCGCGGCTGGGCGTCGCGAGATGAGAATATGCCACGTGCTGCGCGCTTAGGTAGAGTGCTGACCGCGCGCATGTCCCATGAGCTGGTGCAATGCTTTCTGCCCCACCTAAGGCCACCCCCCCAACGGGTGCCGCCGCGCTGCCCCTGAGAGGCACGCGGCCCCGCGCCGAGGGGTTCACGCGTTGGGGCGCAGATGCAGTATTGCCTCCTCCCGTGGCCGACGCAGCGAGGCCCGCGCGCGCCCCTCCCCCCCGCGCAACGGGCCCCACGTGTTGGGTTCCACGCGCGCGGGGCCGCTCCACGAGCTTATGCGCTCCGCGCGCAGAGGGCCGCGCGCTCACATGTTTGGCCTTCGGTTTGGCTCCGCGCGCAGAGGGCGACGCGCTAAGCGTTACAGGCGAACAGCGCCACGCGCATGGCTCCACGCGCCAGGTTCCGCACGCTGGCTCCCCCGCGCGCGCGTTGGTGGCGCCGCGCACATCGGACATCACTGTTTACCAGTACTGCGCCAGGAGGAGGAGTGGATGGAGGAGGAGGCGAAGGAGGGGGATGAACACTCGGGATTAGCAAGACACGGAAGATAATGATTGAAGGTTGCCCCAGGGGTTAGCACCCAAGGGAATGACAGCCCAAAGCCTGTCGCCGTATGCCCTAAGTCTCAGGTTGAGTTGGGTGCGATATGATCGCTGCGCGTGCACCAGGCCCGCGTTTTCAAATATTGCCACCCCCGCGGGAAGCCGCCCAAACATTAGAACCGAATGCCGGCGAAATCTGGTGTGCTTGACGCACGCATTAATATCAAATTTTAAAGCCAAAACATCATTACCGCTACCATCAAACGAGGCGCCCGTCACATCACTACTTTGGGAACTGCGTGGGCCCAGCGTCTCTGGCTAACCGGGGCCATCTGCGTCTGCGTGGGCGGTCAGTGCGGTTTGTTTGCGCTTGAACGATAGACTATGTCTGGGAGCGGGTTCCAGTGCCCGATGTCCGTACTTAGTTTTGGTTCAAGTCGGCAGATCTGCACGCCGCATCAGTTTCGTGTTGCGTAATTACCCAACGGATACGGCTAGCGACTTTCCAGGCACCCAGCCAGAGGGTACACATGATCTGTTCGGCAACAACGGCTGCGTACCTGAAGGAGAGGGGCATCACGTTCGTCACTCCCCCGATGGTCACGGTCACGGGTTCGAGCTACCTGTGATCCTCGTCGAAGACAGTATGCCTGCGTTTGGAGCCCGTGTCGACGGCGAGCCCCCCGCAGGGGCAGAGTCTGGTGGACCTGCCCCCGTCTCGGAGTGCGTTCGTCTCGGGGGCGATCCTGTGCGCCCCCAGCCTGGGCGTGACGCAGCCACTGACCCGTCGGCGACCTCGCGGACGCGCTCTCTTGGAGATGGGGGCGGCATCGGGGCCCAGAGCTCAGGGAAGAGAAGGAGGACCGCGGAGCGCACCTACAGCACACTCACCGCCGTTCCCACGTATGCGCGCGCTGTCTTCGAGGCAATGGACGGCGACGGCTAGGCGCCCCATCCTTCGGAGGCAGTGCGCCCCCAGCAGGTCTACAATATTCGCTACACTATCGAGGAGAGCTGGGATTCTGACGACCATGGAGCCCCGATCGGGCCGATTCAGTAGGTAGAGCACGGCAGAGTCGAGTTCGGCATTGCAGAGTGCACCGCGCAGGGCCAAGTCTGGCATTGTAGTAGGGTTGCGTACACTGCTGATGAGGGGTGGGTAGCATGCCGATGCGCACTGTCTACACCCGCATGCATGTTTCTCAATTGCTGCAGTGCGACGTGGGGTCCAGGGTACCGCAGTGCACAGTGCACTAGCGATGGTGGGCGCTCGCGTAGAGCGAAGTAGCGATGGATCGTTGATTGCGCGATGTTTCCATGCACGCCTTTTCTTACGTTCACAGCACGGGCACATAGTCTGCACAAGATCGTGCATGCTCGGGGTGTGCTCAGAGTTGGGCGTCGTTCCTTGAGGCGTGTCGGAGTAGAAACACTGTTGCATGGCAGTTGCAGCGTAGCCGAGCCATCCAGAGGACCGAGGATAAGGATGGAAGATGAGGAGGCGGAAGAGAGACAGAGACAAAAGAGAGCAAGAGGGGGAGACAGAGAGATAAAGAGAGGGATAGAGGATAGAGGGAGAGAGTAGGAGAGGGGGGCGATCAATCAAGGCCCTCCTGGACTAGTCCATCAACGCCTCCTCAGCGCATGACCCCTAGCCCCCCCCTGCGTAACGTTGGGCCTCACCCTAGCCATTTCGGGGGTCGCCCCTCACCCCGTATCCCCCCTTCTCCCCTCCCCGCTCCTCCTTCCCCCATCCCGATCCCTTCCCACTGCCCTTCCTCCCCATCCCTGCCTTGCCCATCGGCTTCCCCCATCCCCATCTCACCCTCGCGTGCCCAGGCCTATCCTCACCCCCACTCGCATCGTCCATCCGACATCCCCATCGCCAAACCCTCATGTCCAACCCTACCACCACCCCCATCCACCCCTCTCCGTAAGTATAACATCCCTCCGTAACCATCCGCACGTTGCCCTGCCGCTGTCTTTCGCCGAACATCCACGCACCCGTGGTTACTAGCCGCTAGTGTCTCGTTCAGTTCGCCCTGTCTTATGACCGAGCCGCGCGAGCCCGGATCGGCGACCATCTACGCAACGCATGCGCACCGTCAAAACGGACCTCTGGGCAGGCAGTTCCAGTAACATTCAGCCATGGGCAGCCCCCGCCTCCTTGGCATTGTAACCCATCGTGGGAACGAACCTCTTCTTAAACAAACAAACCTCGGTGCACGCACAGCCCCCCCCCCCTCCCCCCTTCCATGTGCACCTCCTCCAGAAGTGCCTTGAACGGGGAGCAAGTGAGGCCGCCGCCTCGTTGCGGCGCATTCCCTCTTGGCTCTCTTCGACCGATGGGGGGGCTGGTGGCGCTTAGGATCAAGGGGGTGAGGAGGGGGGGGGGAGAGGAAGAGGAGGAGGCAGAAATGAAGGGCGAGGAGGAGGAGGAGGAGGAGGGGGAGGAAATACGAGGAGGAGGAGGAACAAGAGGGTGAGGAGGAACACGCTGCTCCTCCTTCATTCCGCCTGCATTGCTTTGCGCACGTTCTATTGGCATGCGGTCGCCGTGCCCGTCGAAGCCCCTCTTGGATCCCTCTGGGCCCCCTTCGCAGTCGGGCCCCCATCTCGGGGACCTGTGAGCTCCTTCGGGATCCCTCTGGGTCCCTCTAGATCCTTCTGGGCTCCCTCTGGATCCCTTTGGACTCCCCTCTTGAGGACCTGTCGGGCTCTTCGGACTTTTGAGGCATTGCCCCGAGGTGGGCAACGAGAAGCTCAGAAGGTTCCCCCAAACAGCCCCAGCGGCACCTACCGTCAACGACATGCGTGGATTACCAGCGTCCCCCCCCCTTTCGGGGCTTCCAGGGCGGCGCTTAAACGCCCCGGGCTGCCGCGAGAAGGCGGGCCAGTGTAGGTCGACACCAGGCCTCGCAAATATGCTCGAAGTCGGATGTGCCTCGCCGAGTCATCACAGATGTTTGTAATTGTTTTGAACATTACCCCTCGCCCCCCCCCCATTCCCCCGTCCCGCGCGGGCCCCCCCGCCCTTCCCCGCCGCTGCCCCGTTCGCCCGTGGCGTAGCCGTTTTGGCTCAATACGTGTGTGCGATTCGAGTTTCTCCAGAAGCGGAGTCAGCCCGCGGCCTTCACTCGGCCGCGGGGGCCCGGCTGTCTCGGGGCGAGGCGGCCGCGCATGGGGGCTGCCGAGAAGAAGGCGCAGAGGGTCTTGAGGGAAGCTCGGGCTGGCAATGCTGCCCAAGGCGAGCCCCTGTCATCGGCCATGAGCTGTGCTTTCGCTTGCACGGCATTCGCGGCAGCACCAAGCACGGCGCCCAGCATTGGAGGAGGGCGCGGGGGCAAGCGCGGCATCAACACCCTGAAAGATGTCACGGGGCGGCAGCAGAAAGCAGCCCGCCTGGCGCGCACAGTCTGCATCGTCTTTGGTTGCCAGAAGAAGTTGAACACATGCGACAAGCGGGCTGGGCGCGTCATGCGCGAGCCGCACTGGCAGACATACGCCATCTGCTACAATTACATGGCGGACGATGAGATAGGCGAGAGGACGGAGAAAGATGAAACGTTTCGGAAGGCCTTCGATTCTGCGCACTCCCATCGCGTGACCATGGATGCTACTGTCGCGGAGTTCGGCAACACTGACATCGAGACGCACTTCCGCAACGAGGCCCGCTGCGAGCGGCGCGTTGGGTTCTGGTCGAGGAGTGACTTGCACGGGCTGATCGGCTTCATGCCCGACCAGCTGAGCGCGAAGTGCCAGAAGCTGTGGGGCGAGCATGGCAACCCTCTCCTGGGGGTCTTGGTTGATGAGTTCGAGGACGCACCGCGCACCTTCGTGATCTCGTGTGGAAAGTCCGTTCTGAAGTTGGGCGCTGAGTCGCGAGCTGCGGTTACCCTCCACAAGGAACAGCCTAGTAAGATCCACGATCAGTCCGTGGCGAGCTTAAAGAATGAGTACTCTCCGAGCGGTGCCCCCATCCCCTCGATCAAGACCCTCCTCAAGAGAGCCGACGAGAAGCGCAGGCTCATCGAGATCAAGAAGGCCGGGGGGGAGAGAGCGACTGTGGAGAGCGAGGTCGAGGCATCCAAACGCCGCGCCCCTGCCGATCCGTGCATCACCCCGTTCCGTGTAGGGGCTGGGGGGGGGGATGATGCAGGATTGGCATGGGTGCGATTGGGTATCCTCTCCAGGGCCTCGTCCACGTCGAAGAGGGCACCGATGTTGCGGAGTCGGCCATGGGCGACATGGCTGCTCCCAGTGACGCCGCGCCACAGCCGGCGCTGCATAGGTCGCCCGCGCCTTCCCCCCCAGCGAGGAGAGGCAGCGCTGCCAGTGTGGTGTCGAACGGATCCCAGCCTCCTCTCAACAGCCCAGGCAGCCCGAAGGGCGGTGCTGGCGGTCACTTGGCCAGCCCTGGACGCGTGCCTGGTGGCGAGGGCATCGTCGACGTCAGCGAGCTCATGCAGTCGGACTCCGTCAAGGCCAGATGGACGCTCCAGCTCCACAAGGTGAGCCACTCGCTCGCCTTGACTGGCAAGAAGAGCCTCGGGAGGCAGAAGAACACGCTGAGGACGTACGCTCAGGAGGCGGATACCCTGGGGAGGAGCGAGGGCGACGGCATGCGGGAGCACGCCTCGCTCAATGAGGCCGCCGAGCAGATCGCCACCGAGAATGGCTGGTGCAGCGTGGCCAGGACCGATCTCGACGCCCTGCTACCGAAGCTCGTGGATGCTGGCGTCGACTTCCCCACCAAGTCCAAGAATGATTGCATCGCGCGTGCGGTCCAGGATTGGTCGCAGAGCACTGCCAGCCTCGAGGAGAGGGTTACCAGCCTCCTCGACATGGTCCAGGCGTGGCCAAGTACCGCCGACAACGGTGCGTTCGAGCCCCTGCAGCCTCGACTTCGCCACATCGAGGGTTCGCCGAAGGACCGCATGGCTACGATGACGGATATCTTGCTCAAGAAGGCGATCTGCCCCCTCATCAAGGACGGCGCCCGCAACGCCAGTGTCACGATGCGCGTGATGACCACCATCATCACGGCCATATGCGCCGCGTCCGACGACGACCAGCTGGACTTCGAGCCGTACGAGGATGGCGCGGACGAGCTGTGCTCCCTGCGTCGTGGCATCGTCATGGTCATTGAGCCCGACCTCCAGGAGCAGCAGAAGGGCGCCACACACATTGATTTCGACAAGTTTCAGGACGTGTCCGCCAGCGCGCCACCAGGCGAGACCAATGTGATTGCAACGTTGAAGCAGAACGGTCATTATAAGCATCTGCTTGCAGAGTTCGTTCGTTGTCGGCCTCACCTTGACGAGCTCATCCCTCGCTTGATCGATCGCGAGAAGAGGGTGACATCTGTGGATCCGGAGCGCCCGTTCCAGGATAACTGCGACATTTTGCTGAGCGCTTGGAAGGTGAAGAGGAGCGCCAAGGACAAGGTACGCCCATCCCAGTCTAAGACATTATCTGAGCTTCTCGAGGATTTTACCTTGTCTGTGATTGGTGCGGTGCTCTCTTCCATCGAGGCTGGCACCTTCCCCGACGAATCCTGCGGCCATCTCAAGGACATCGAGGCGACGTGCAGTGAGGAGAAGCTGGCGATGCCAGGAGCCGACGCCATTCAGGCCCACTTGCTCAAAGTCGCCCAGAAGCAGACAGTGGTTGGTCACTTGCACATCTTCTGCAATGCCCTTGACTCATTCTGTCGCGACGCCCCTCGCGAAGCTCGCAAGGCTGCAGCCGTCACCCTCGGCAGCCATGCGAGGACCTACGCCGACTTCGGCATCGCCGAGAAGAACGAGGACTTGGAGCTCAAGATTGCTTTGTACGTGACCATGGTCATGGACCGCATGGGCGCTGGCGAGGACGTTCACATGATAGAGGACGGTTGCAACTACATAATGATCCAATGCCAGCTGTGCGCCCAGTTGTTCGAGTTCGTCAAGGAGCCGACCGCCGATCTTGCGAAGGCGAAGGCGTGCCTGGAGGCGCTGAGCGGCCTGCAGTGGGACTTCGCCAGCATCTACACCTACACGGGCCTGGGCGCTGACTTCGACGAGCGCGTGGCCGCCGACGCGCGTGGAGTTGCCATGGGCCGCTTCGTGGCGGGGAATCTGGCGCTGGTGGGGGCGCCGGGGCTTCCTGGGTGGATTCGCCCAGTGCCCAACTGCGCGACGCTGCACTTTGCGGGCCTGATCGGGGCGATGAGGAGGACGAGGGGCGACTGGGGCAATGGGGTCGGGAATGGGGGGGCAGTCGATGGATGAGGCATTGGTGACGAACGAAATCGCGATGAGATGAAGGCGGTGACTGAGGGGGGGAGGAGCGGAGGGAGGAGGCATGATGAAGGATTGCGAAGAATGATCTACCTGGGGGAACTTACAGCGTTCGCAGCGTTGCCTGGTTGGGCGCTGGAGCGCTCCGATCGAGAGAACCTCGAGGCACAGGCTGTAATTGATAACCTCGCCGCGGTGGCAGAGCAGATTTGCTTTTGATTGTTTTGGTTTTTCGGTTTTCACATTGCAAATGTGGCGCGCGCCTGGTGTCCAGAAGGTGCGCTGGGGGCGACCAAAACAACGCCCGGAAGAGCGCCTGGGAGCGCGCTGAGGCGAGCGCCCGGGCGAGCCAAGAAGAGCGCCGAGAACAGCGCCCAGGAAAGCGCCATCAAGAGTGCCCAGAATATGGCCCAGACGCGAATCTGGAAGAGCGCCCGAAAGAGCGCCCGGAAGTGCGCCCAGCAGCGACCGATTTTGCGACCGATTTCGCTTCCGATTTCGCGTCCGATTTTTTGTGTGTCGATTCAATACTAAAACAAATCAGACGCAAATCGGATTTAAAATCGGACAAAAACCGGACGCAAATCGGATGCAAAACTGGACGCAAATCGGACGCAAAATCGGACGCAAAATCGGGGGTAAAATCGGACGCTGATGGCGTCGACCATTTCTGGGCGGATGAGGCAGCGTATCGCGGTGCATCATGGCGAGGTCTGGTAGGGTGTGTATTGCGGACCCATGCGCGCAATTCAGCGTTGGAGTTTTAGCGATGTGGCGAACGACAAACTGCGATATCGCGTTGTGTCCAGGTCGGGCCAAATCGACAGAAAAATCAGATCGCCGCTTCTGCGGCCGTTTTTCAGGTGATAATTGACAGGGACTTCTTCGATCGCTGGACAACGGAAGCCGTTCAGCTGGCATCTGCAGTGATGGAGGCCGACTGCGCGGCCAAGGCGGATTGAGACCAGTTGTGCCCAAACCCGACCGCGCCACGATCTACGGCTGCGCCGCCCTCCTGTGGCATGAGGGGTTGGCCGCCGACGCGGCCATCGAGGACTTGCAGGGCCGCGCGAAGACCGCGCTCTTCGCCAGCGCGCGGCCTGCCGCTCTGAAGGGCGAGCTGGACGCACTACAGGGGAAGCTGCAGACCATCAAGGGCGCCATGGCACTCCGCGGTGACGAGAACGCCGACCGCTTGCCGATCGTCGGTGACGCGCAAGAGCTAGTCGACCGAATGATGCTCACGCATTGCGAGGCTCTCTGCTTGGTGTTCTTCCGCGACTTCGGGGAGTCGCCGCTCAAGCTCAAGCGCAACCTGAAGGCCCAGATGGCGATGCTCCCAGAGAAGCTCCACCAGAAGTTGCCAGCAGCGCTGCTGGCCAACATCAGGGACAAGGTGGGCATCAAGAAGTGAATGCAGGTGTTGCACGTGTGCTGCTGCTGCTGCGGTGTTGCGTGTATGGACCTTCTGGTGCAGTACGTTTTGTTTCTAAGTAAATGCAGCCGTGCGTGGCTGCCCGTGCGCGTGGTGACTCGCGTCTCGTGCCGGCGTCTGGCCCGTGCTCGCGCCGGCAACGGCGCCCTCGATTGCGCAGCTGCTAGACACATGGGAGGATTCATCAGGGGCGGGCTGCGCAAGCGCCGCACGGGGGAATGGGCAGACGCGGGCGATGCTGGATCCAGCTCCGCACGAACGCTCATGGGCGATTCGTTTGAATCACGACTGCAGCTAGGTTTAGCAGAGAACTTAAGCAAGGTACCAACGTCGCCAGCACAATAGCATAGTCATCCCCGCCCCCCCCCTCGTCCTTCCCCCTGCTTCCGCCGTCGTCCGTTATCTGTCTTCTCCCCCTGTCGTTGCCTCCTTCCCTCGCGCCCCCGCCCCCTCCCTAGCTCGCCCCTTCCTGCGAGCGTCATGGGTGGCTGGGGCTGCGGGGGCAAGAGGGAGGGGCTTTAAACGCGTCACGGGGGCTTCATTAGGGGCGCCAGCGATGGCGCAGGAGCGGCTGGAGGGCTGGATGGGGGGGGGTGGGGTGGGGGGGGGGGGGTGGGGGGGGGGGGGGGGGGGGGGGGCCTAGAGGGAGAGAGGTGCGAGAGGGGGCGGTGGTGGGCGGCGCATGGGGGGTAAGAGGAGCGAGGGGGCGAATGGCGAGGAAGAGAGCCCGCGGGGGGAAGGGCACGGCGGAGGGCAGTGGACGGAGGAGGAGCAGAAGGGGGGCAGAGGAGGAGGAGAGAGGACGAGGGCAGAGGGGGACAGCGCGAGGGAGAGGGAGAGAGAGAGAGAGAGAGAGAGAGAGAGAGAGAGAGAGAGAGAGAGAGAGAGAGAGAGAGAGAGAGAGAGAGAGAGAGAGAGAGAGAGAGAGAGAGAGAGAGAGAGAGAGAGAGAGGGAAAAAGAGAGAGAGAGAGAGAGAGAGAGAGAGAGAGAGAGAGAGGGTTGGCGCCCGCCGATTCGCCGCGTGGGTCGGCGCTTATTGCGAGGAGGCGGAGCGCGGCCCCGCCCTGCCCGCCCTGCCGCCGCTGCCCCCCCCTCCTCCTCCTTCCCCCCCCCCCCTTCCTCCTTCCCCCCCCCCCCTTCGTCTGCGCGCGTGTATGTTGGGGTTCGCGCCGCGGGGGGGCTGCCCGCTGGTGCAGTATGGCTCAATGCTGCACTGGTTGCCGATCTATTGTTCCCCAGAGCCGTGAAACAATTTCGGCGACCATTCGAGCTAATATTTTCCCAGCGTGCGTCTGGGGCCACCATTCGGGCGACCATCTGGGCAGCCATTTCCTTTTGGGCGACCATTTGGGGAACCATCCGCGAGACCATTCGTGAACCATTTCTGGGGTTCCACCAATCTGCGCAACGAGAATATCATAGCCCTATGACAAATAAGCAATGCCCTCCCGAAGCTAAACGAACCCTAGGAAAACGAATCAGGACCCTGCCAAAACTAAACGAGACCCTAGGAACACGAACCAGGACCCTAGCACAACTACACGAGGCCTAGGAACACCAGACAAGACGACAGGACAATTAACAAGACACTAGGAAAACTAAACAGGACCCTGCCTAACCAAACCTAACCATATGAAAACTAAGCATGACCCTCGCAAAACTAAACGAGACCCTCGGACAGTTAAACAGGACCATGCCAAAACTAAACGAGACCGGGGGAAATTTAAACAGTACCTTAGCAAAGCTAAACGAGACCATAGGACAAGTAGCCAGAACCCTGCCGAAACTTAGCGAGACCCTAGGACAACTAAACAGGACCCTGCCAAAACTAAGCGAGGCCCTACGACAACTAAACAGGACCCTGCCAAAACTAAACGAGGCCCTGGGAAAACTAAACAAGACCTCCGCATATTCCAACGAGACCCTAGGACAACTAAACAGGACCCTAGCACAACTAAACGGGACCATCGGAAAACGAAACAGGACCGTGCCAAAACTAAGCGAGACCCTAGGAAAACGACACAGAACCCTACCACAACTAAACGAGACCCTTGGCAAACTAAACAGGACCCTAGCAACGCGAAACGATACCCTAGGACAACTAAACAGGACCATGCCACAATTAAACTAGACCCTGGGCAACCTAAACAGAACTTTGCCAAACCTGAACGAGACCCTAGGACAACTAAACAGGGCCCCCGCAAAACTAAACGATACCCTCGGACAATTAAACAGTGCCCTAGCAAAACTAAACGAGGCCAACGGAAAACTAAACAGAAGCCTAGCAACACTAAACGAGGCCATAGGAAAGCTGTACCAAGACTAACGAGACCCTAGGACAACTAAGCAGGGCCCTGCCAAAATTAGCTTGGCGAAGGACCCAACCATATGCAGTTGTGAATGCCCAAATGGGGCTGGGTGGTGGCGGACGCATGCGGGCGGTGCCACTGCGGCCTTCGGTGGGGCTCCCCATGGGGCCACGAAGCGTTGTGCTGGGTGGGTGAGACGCGGTCAGCGAAGGCTGTGCTGCGTGGTGGCGGGCGCATGCGAGCGGTGCCACTGGGACCTTCGGTGGAGCTCCCTATGGGGCCACGAAACGCTGTACTGGGTGGGTGAAGCGCAGGCAGGGAGCAAGGGCTGCGCTGGGTGGTGGCGGACGCAAGCGGGCAGTGCCACTGGGACCTTTGGTGGACCCCCATATGGGGCCACGAAGCGTGCGAGGGGTGTGCCAGAATGGGGTGTGGAACCGCATGCCAGCGCAGCCACTGGGGCCTTCGGTGGAGCTCCCTATGGAACCACGAAACGTGTGAGGGGTGTGCCGACATGGGGGGTGGAACCGCATGCGAGCGCAGCCGTTGCAGCGTTCGGTGGAGCCCCCTATGGGGCCACGAGGCGCGTGAAGGGCGTGCCGAAAAAAAAGTTGGTGGAACCGCATGCGAGCGCAGCCACTGGGGCCTTCGGTGGAACTCTCTATGGGGCCACGAACCGTGTGATGGGTGTGCCGGGGGAGGGGGGGGGGGGGGAGGGACAGGGGGGGGGGGGGGGGGGGGGGGGGGCACATGCGAGCGCGGGGCCCATGGAGCCACCACGAAGCGTGTGGAGGCGGGGTGCCGAAATGGAGGTGGAACCGCATGGGAGACGCAGCCACTGGGCTTCGGTGGAGCTCCCTAGGAACCACGAAACGTGTGAGGGTGTGGGTTTTGTTTGCCCGAATTGGGGGGGTGGAACCGCCTGCGGGCGCAGCCACTGGGGCCTTCGGTGGAGCTCCCTATGGGACCACGAAGCGTGTGAAGGGTGTGCCAGAATGGGGGGTGGAACCGCATGCGGGCGCAGCCACTGGGGCCTTCGGTGGAGCTCCCTATGGGGCCACGAAACGTGTGAGGGGCATGCCAGAATTGAGGGCGGAACCGCATGCGAGCGCAGCCACTGGGGCCTTCGGTGGAGCTCCCTATGGAGCCACGAGGCGTGTGAGCGGTGTGCCGAAATGGGGGCGGAAACGCGTGCGTGTGCAGTCATTGGGGCTTTCGGTGGAGCTCCCTATGGGGCCACGAAACGTGTGGGGGGTGTGCCAGAATGGGGGGTGGAACCGCGTGCGAGCGCAGCCACTGGGGCCTTCGGTGGAGCTCCCTATGGGGCCGCGAAGGCGTGTGAGGGGTTGTGCCAGAATGGGTGGTGGAACCGAATGCGAGCGCAATGTCCACTGGGGCCTTTCGGTGGAGCCTCCCTATGGGGGCATGGAAACGTTTTGAGGGGTATACTACATTGAGAGTGGAACCGCATGCGGGCGCAACCACTGGGGCCTTCGGTGGAGCTCTTTATGGGGCCACGAAACGTGTGAGGGGTGTGCCGAAATGGGGGGGTGGAACCGCGTGCGAGCGCAGCCACTGGGGCGTTCGGTGGAGCTCCCTATGGGGCCACGAAACGTGTGATGGGTGTGCCAGAATGGGGGGTGGAACCGCATGCGGGCGCAGCCACTGGGGCCTTCGGTGGAGCTCCCTATGGGGCCACGAAGCGTGTGAGGGGTGTGCCAGAATGGGTGTGGGATGGGGGAGGGGGGGGGGGGGGGGGGGGGAGCGGGGGTGAGGAAGGAGGCGGGAACGCGGGGCGCCGTCTCTTCAAAACGAGGGCCCAACACCACGCGATGGTTGGAAAAAATACGAGACCCGAGGACAACTAAACGAGACCCTGGGAAAACTAAACATGACCCTAGCAAAACTAAACGAGACCCAAGGACAAGTAAACATGACCCTACCAAAACTAAGCGAGACCCTGGGAAGACGAAATAGGACAATGCCAAGACTGAGCGAGACCTTAGGACAACTAAATCGGACCCCACCACAACTAAACGAGACCATAGGAAAATTAAACAGGACCCTACCAAAACTAAACGAGACCCTAGGACAATTAAACAGGACCATGTCGCAATTAAACTAGCCCCTGGGAAAACTAAGCAGAACCGTGCCACAACTAAACGAGACCCTAGGACAATTAAACAGGTCCCTAGCAACCACCGCAAAACTAAACGAGGCCCGGGGACAACTGAACACTACCCTAGCAAACTAAACGAGACCAACGGAAAACTAAACAGGAGCCTCGCGCAACTACACGAGGCCATACGACAACTATACCAAGACTAACGAGACCATAGGAAAACTCAGCAGGACCCTGCAAAAAAAAATACGAGACCCGAGGAAAACTAAACAGGACCCTCGCAAAACTAAACGAGACTATAGGAAAGGAAACGAACCCTGCCAACATCAAACGAGCCCCTAGGAAAACTAAACAGGACCCTCGCGCAACTAAACCAGACTTCTGGAAACTAAACAGGACCCCGCCAGATTTTAACGAGGCCCTGGGAAAACTAAACAGTACCCTGGCAAAACTAAACGAGACCCTAGGAACACCAAGCAGGACCCTGCCAAAACTAAAGGAGACCTCGGAAAACTGAACAGGACCCCACCAAAA
Organism: Prorocentrum cordatum; assembly: GCA_963575745.1. Lineage (NCBI taxonomy): Eukaryota > Dinophyceae > Prorocentrales > Prorocentraceae > Prorocentrum > Prorocentrum cordatum. Next base: position 103,313 of record CAUYUJ010000689.1, read on the forward strand.
CTAAACGAGACCCTAGGACAATTAAACAGGACCCTAGCAACATTTAACGAGACCCTAGGACAACTAAACAGGACCCTGGCAACACTAAACGAGACCCCATGAAAACTAAACAGGCCCCTAGCAAAACTAAACGAGACCTCGGAAAACTAAACAGGGCCCTGCCAAAACTAAACGGGACCTTGGCAAAACAAAAAAACCTAAGGAGCGCCCTAGCATAACTAAACGAGACCCTGGGAAAACGAAACAGGACCCTAGCAAAACTAAACGAGACCTTAGGACAACTAACCAGGACCCTACCAAAACTAACGAGACCCTGCCTAGGATAACAAAACAGGACCCTACCAAAACTAAAGGAGACCCTCGGACAACTAAACAGGACCCTAGCAAAAATAAACGAGACCCTAGGACAACTAAACAGGACCCTGCCACAATTAAACGCGACTCTCGGAAAACTAAACAGGACCTAGCAAAACTAAACGAGGCCCTAGGACAACGAAGTATGACCCTAGCACAACTAAGCGAGACCATAGGCAAACTAAACAAGACCCTATCACATATTTACGAGACCCTAGGAATACTAAACAGGACCCCAGCAAAACTGAACGAGACCCTGGGACAACTAAACAGGGCCCTAGCAAAACTAAACGAGACCCCAGGACAACTTAACAGGACCCTACCAAAATTTAATTAGACCCTCGGGAAACTAAACAAGACAATACCAAAACTAAACGAAACCTTAGGAAAGCGAAACACGGCCCTACCAAAACTAAACGGGACCATCGGAAAACTAAACGAGACCCTACCAAAAGTAAACGAGACCCTAGGACAACTCAACCGGACCCGACACAAATTAAACGAGACCTTAAGAAAACTAAACAGGACCCCAGCAAAACTAAACGATGAGACCCAGCGAAAACTAAACAGGACCCCGGCAACACTAAACGAGACCGCAGGAACATTGAACAGGACCTTAGCAAAACTAAACGAGACTTTAGGAACATTAAACAGGACCCTACCAACAAAACAAACCAGACCCTAGTGAAACTTAACGGGATCCTACCAAAACTAGACGAGACCATTTGAAACTGAACAGGGCCCTACCAAAACTAAACGAGACCCTAGGACATTTAAGCAGAACCCTGCCAAAATTAAACGAGACCCTAGGAAAACTCAACAGGACCCTGCCGAAACTAAACGTGACCCTAGGAAAACTAAGTGAGACCCTGCCAAAACTAAACGAGACCGTAGGAACACGAAACAGGACTCTACCAACAACTAAACGAGACCCTAGGAACACCAAACAGGACCCTGCCAAAACTAAACGAGACCGTGGGAAAACTACAGAGGACCATGGCAAACAAGACCCTAGGACAACTAAACAGGACCCTAGCAAAACTAAACGAGACCCTCGGAACGGTAAACAGGACCGTACCGCAAATAAACGAGACCTTAGCACAACCAAACAAGAAATTTGCCAAATGAAAAGGTACCTTAGGAAAACTAAACAGGACCCTAGCAACAACTAAACGAGACCATTGGACAAGTAAACAGGACCCTATCAAAACTAAATTAAACGAGACCCCAGGAAAACTAAACAGAATTGTGCCAAAACTAAGCGAGCCCCTAGGCCAACTAAACAGGACTCTAGCACAAGTAAACGAGACCCTAGGTAAACTAAACAGGACCCGACCACAACTAAACGAGACCTTGGGGAAACCAAGCAGGACCCCCCTTCCACAATTATACGAGATCATAGGACAACTAGACAGGGCCCTTGCACAACTAAACGAGACCCTGGGACAACTAAACAATAGCAAAACTCAGCGATACCCTAGGACAACTAAACAGGACCTTACCACAACTAAAGGAGACACTAGGAAAATTAGACCAAATCTAGCGAGACCCTAGCAACAGTAAACATGACCTTGCCAAAACCTACGAGACCCTCGGACAAGTAAACATGACCCTAGCAAAACTAAACGAGACCTTAGGACAAGTAAGCATGGCCCTACCAAAACTAACCGAGACCCTACCAAAACTAAACAGGACCCTAGCAAACGTAAGCGGGACTTTAGGGAAACTAAACACGACCCTGCCACAACTAACCGAGACCTTAGGAACACTAAACAAGACCCTCGCAACACTAGATGAGACCCGAAGAGAAAAACTAAACAGGACCCTCGCAAAAATAACCGAGACCCTAGGTAAACTAAACAGAACCCTTGCACAATTAAACGAGACCTTCGGGCAACTAAACAGAAACCTACCAACACTAAACGAGACCCTCGGAAATTAAACAGGACCCTCGCAGATTTACGAGACCCTAGGACAACGAAGCAGGACCCTACCAAAACTAAACGAGGCCTGAGGAGGGGGGGGGGGGGGGGGAGCCCCCAGAGTTTTTTCTACACATATATAACACTATTTGTATATATATTATATAGTATATTATGTATGTATGTATATATAATACTACAAACACAACAGGACCCTAGCGCAACTAAACGAAACCATTGGACATTTAAACAGGACCCTAGCAAAACTAAACGAGACCCTAGGACAACTAAACAGGACCCTGGCAAAAATAAACGAGACCCTAGGACAATTAAGCAGGGCCCTAGCAAAACCAGACGAGACCTTTCGGAAAACGAAACACGAGACCCTAGGAACAACTAAACAAGGACCCTGCCAACACTAAACGAGGACCCCCGATCCATCCTCGGGATTCCTTTTTCTATCTATCTACTTTTTTTTTTTCTTTTAGGTCATTTTTGTCTTCTTATGACTTTGTTTTTATCTTTTTAATCCTCGTATTATTTTTCATTTCTTTTTTAATATGTCTAAAATTTTTAGTCTTCCTCTCTGTTTCTAGGTGCTTTCGGACAGGACACGAAATAGGACCCTGCCAACAACTACGAGACCCTAGGACAACCAAACAGACCAAACCAAACCTTTTTTTTTGCTTTTTTTTTTGTCTCTTTTTTTCTTCTTTTTTTTTTTTTTTTTTTTTTTTTTTTTTAAACGAGACCCTAGGACAACCAAACAGGACCACACCAAAACTAAACGAGACCATAGGACAACGAAATAAGACCCTTGCAAACCTAAACGAGACCGTAGGAAAACTAAACAGGACCCTACCAAAACTAAACGATACCGTAGGAAAGCGAAGGAGGACCTTAGCAAAACTAAACGAGACTCTAGGAAAACTAAGCAGGACCCCGCGAAAACTAAACGAGACCCACGGACCACTAAACAGGACCCTACCCAAACTAGACGAGGCCCTAGGAACATCGAACAGGACCTTAGCAAAACTAAACGAGACTATAGGAAAACTAAACAAGACCCTACCAACATTTAACGAGACCACAGGAAAACTAAACAGGACACTGTCAAAACTAAACCAGACCCTAGGACAACTAAGGTGGGCCCTACCAAAAGTAAACGAGACCCTCGGCAAACTAAACATGACCCTGGCAAAGGCAAACGAGACCCTAGGACAACTAAACAGAGACCTACCAAAACTAGACGAGACCTTAGGAAAACTAAACAGGACCCCGCCACAAATAAACGAGACCCTAGGAAAAGTAAGCAGGACCCTACCAAAACAAAGCGAGACCCTAGGACAACTAAACAGGACCCAAGCAAAATTACGCGAGGGCGTAGGCAAACTGAACAGGACCCTAGCAAAACTAAGCGAGACCCTAGGACAACTAACCAGGACCCTACCAAAACTAACGAGACCCTGCCTAGGAGAACTAAACAGGACCCTATCAAAACTAAAGGAGACCCTAGGACAACTAAACAGGACCCTAGCAAAACTAAACGAGACCCTAGGACAACTAAACATGACCCTGCCACAATTAAACGAGACCCTCGGAAAACTAAACAGGACTTAGCAAAACTAAACGAGGCCCCAGGACAACGAAGCATGACCCTAGCACAACTAAACGAGACCATAGGCAAACTAAACAAGACCCTATCACAGATTTACGAGACCCTAGGAATACTAAACAGGACCCGAGCAAAACTGAACGAGACCCTCGGACAACTAAAGCGGACCCTACCAACACTAAGCGAGACGACAGGACCATACCAAAAGTTAATCGAGACCTTCGGAAAACTAAAGAGGACTTTAGAACAACTAAACGAGACCCCAGGAAAACGAAACAGGACCCTAGCAAAATTATCGAGACCCTAGGACAACGAAAGAGGACCCTACCAAAACTAAACGAGACCCTAGGAAGAAACACACTAATAAGAAAACAACTAACTATGACCATGCCAAAACTAACCTGGGAAAACGAAACAGGACCCTAGCAAGATCAAAGGAGACCCTGCGTCACATTTCGGCTCGAATTCCCTGTTGCTCAGCGTTCCTCGCTTCGCCACTAGCGCACTCGCTGCGCCTTATTCCGCCGCGCGCGACGACGCTGCCTCTGGCGCGCGGCGCGTCGCGCGGTCTCCATGGCGGCGCCGCGGCCGAACTTGGAGGCCGCGCGCGTCGAGGCGGTCGAAGCGTACCTGCTGGAGCAACGCGCCAGCGACAAGAAGATCAGCTGGCGCGCCGTGCTGAATAACCACGCCTCGACGCGCCCTAAAGAGTGCGGAGGCGCTTTGGTCCGAGCCGTCGCCGATTGCAAGGAATTCGCTGCCTCTGGCGCGGGCTGGCGGTGCACCCTGACTTTGCCGAACAGCTTTGCGCCGGGTGATGGCCGTCGGCTCGTTGCGATCGGGGACAGCGAGGCGAAAAACGAAGCGTCGGAACTCGCTTGCCTCCGAGCCGCCGCTTCGCTCGTCATCGAAAACCCAGGCCAAGTTGTGCTCGGACCGGTGCGCTGGAAGATGACGCCCGACGTGCTCGTGGCCAATCTGCCCGGCGTCGCCGCCGACCCTGCCTCTGGCGGGCACGCGCTGCCAGTGCACGCCCCTGCGCGGCTCCAGGGCGCGGGCTCGGAGGCTGGCGCGCTTGGCGCTGACGCGCGCTTGGTTGAACTCGTCGAAGACATTCTCAAAACGCACGGCGGTGAGTTCGATCCGTCGTGGATTTCCTGGAGGAAGGTGCGTTGGCGCGCCGAGCGCCCGTGGGACACATTCAATAAGCTTTTAATGCCTGGGGGGCTGAACGGCTTCCTCGACAAACACTCCGATCAATTCGCTTGGCGCGTGCACGCAGGCAACGAAGGCGTGCTCATCGCATGGGCGAACTGGTTGACGCAGGAGGGGCGCGGCGCCCCGCCACCATGGGAGCGCCCCGCCACGGGCGAAGCCGCCCCGCCACGGACAGCGCCCCAATAGGGAGTGGCCTCAGGAAGCGGCCTGAAGCGGCCTGAGGGTGCCCCGCCAACTCACCGCCCTCAGCAAGCGGCCTCAGGAAGCGGCCAGAATGCACTGCCTCGGGCGTCGCCCAACAATTCACCGCCCTCAGGAAGCGGCCAGGATCAGAGCAACCCTTGGGGACACCTTGCCTAGGCCTCTGGCGTGGCCGAGTCACTGCCTCTGGCGTGCCGCTGCCTCTGGCGCGTCTTCTGGGGCCAACGCGGCGCCGCGGCAGCTGTTGTCTTGCCTAGGCCTCTGGCGTGGCCGAGTCACTGCCTCTGGCGTGCCGCTGCCTCTGGCGCGTCTTGCGAGGCCAACGCGGCGTCGCGGCTGCTGTTGCGAGCGGAAAAACTCGTCGTCATCATCACCACCATCGTAGTCGCCAGTGTGACCACCGACATCATCAGCAACATCAGCGACGTCATGACCACCGACATCATGACCATCGTTATCATGACCGCCGTCATCATGACCACCGACATCACGACCATCGTCATCATGACCACCAACATCACATGGCATCATTTGCGCCAACGTCATAATCATCATCGCCATCATCATCATCAGCATCATCACCATTACCATCATCACGCCAAGTTCGCATCATATTAGCGCCGCGGATCCTTAAAATGATGTTCGACCCCTTGGTGGACCAGTCAGCCTTGGCCGACCTCGATGAGGTGTTGTTGTGCCCTGCCGACAGCGACCTCTTGTTAGAGCAGGGTCAGAGTGCTGGGTGAGATCGTTTGGTCTCAGCTCTTGGGGTCTATTCTGCCGTGCTCTTTTTTTCCTCTGTCGTGCTCCTTCGCTCCTGGAGCCCAAGTTGCCGTGCCCCTTCGCTCTTGGGGTCTATGTTGCCGTGCTCTTTGTATTGTTTTGCCGTGATCCTGTGCAATTGAGGTTCGTATTCCTGGTTCTTCTCTGCCGTGCTCATTAGCTCTTGGAATTGATTTTGCTGAACACAGAGGGGCACGGCAGAACACGCAAGAACACGACGAAACAGACAGAACACACGAGAACACGGCAGAACACACAGGAGCACGGCATAACACGCAGGAGCAACTCCGCAGCCATTTTGGCTCAAGGCCATGGAGCACCCGACGACCGCAAGTCGTCCGCGGCGTTCCGAGCGCGAGGGTCTCCTCGCTTTGGGCCAGTGCACTTCCTTGTTGTGCTCTCTGCCTTCGCGGCGCGGAGGAGCGACCTGCCAGCCTGCGCGGCCTGGGCCATGGCGCGCTCCCCGCGGGGTGGCGGCAGCGGCAGCAGGCGCGGCGTGAAGTGCTGGATGTGCAGCTGCGGAGGGTGGAATTGGGACTGGCGCACCACGTGCCTTGGCTGTGGGCACGCGGCTCCGCAGTGGGCCCTGGAAGCAGCAGCCAAGGCCAAGCCCCAGGCTGACAAGGGCGGCTGGGTGGACCAGCCGCGCGGGCGCCGTGCCCAACGGCAGGCCCGCGGCGCGGCTACGAGCGCGGCAACCTCCAAGTCGCAGACCTCGGTGTCGGGAGCCAGCGGGACGCCCAGCGGCAGCGACGCCACGGCGATCGAGAGGCTGCAAGTGGCGGTCGAGCAGCTGGAGGCGCTGCAGGCAGGGCCGCCCGACGGGGTCGATTGCTGCTTCACCGGCGTCGTTGCCAGCCAGCCGGAGGCCAAGTGCGCAGAGCTGGCTGACGCCCAGCGCGCGGCAGCAGTGCAGAAGGCGTCCTCCATGCCTCTGTCGGGCGGTGCTCCACAAGGAGGCGAACGACATCAGCAAGGCAGAGAAGCGCCTCCGAGCAGCGCGCAAGGGCCTGGAGCAGAAGCAAGCAGCATGTGGCATCGCCGAGGCCCAGCTGCAGAAGGCCCAGGAGGAGCTGGCGCAGCTCGATGCGGAGGTGGAGGAGGCCAGCCGTGCGCTCCACGTTCTCAAAGAGGAAGCCCGAGTGGAGGCCGCTGCACTGCTGCGTCAGCGTGCAGCCGAGTGGGCAGGAG
>CAUYUJ010000690.1:0-42500 GCA_963575745.1 Prorocentrum cordatum
CCAGCGTCTTCAAATTGATCTCCTGATGCTTGTTGGCTCTCGTCGGTTGGCTGCGCATCCGCTCGGCCACGAACGCCTCGACGAGCAGCGGCGCATCTGCTAGCTGCTTGACTGGCCCACCTTGTGCCCGGGATCGTTTGATGCTGATCGGCACATCGTCCAGCAAGAACTCCTTGATCGTGACTGGGTGTTCCTGGCGCTTGCCCTGCGCAAGCTGTCGCGTACTTGACGATGATGTAGCCGGCTGATCCTGCGGTACCTCTGCTGGTGCTGCTGCCGTTTCCTCCGCCGTCTGGCGTTCCTCCATGTGCCTCTGGATCCTGGCGGGTACTCGAAGCTGAGCTCGATCGTCCTGAGCGTCGTCACGCTTGGTCTGCTTGAGCTTCAGGTCCTTCTTGGCGTGCTTCTTGCCTCCGCGCTTCACCTCCGTAGGTTCCTCCATGGTCTCGTCAGTATTGGTAGGCTCCTGCGGGGCTGCTGCAGGCTGTTGGCCACCTCCTGGCCCATCTCCAGCTTCCTCTTCCTTTCCCAGAGTGATCTCCTCGATGATCGTGATGGGGTCTTGTGATACCACATCGTCGATGATCTGAGGATTGGCCATCCGGTCCACTCTCGAGATATCTTGAACCAGGTCGCGCGTGTCCAAGTTGAAAATCCGCCGCCTCTCAATCTTGTACCCAGGTGTCGGGTCAGGTCGAAGAGGGGCGTTCCTGACGTTGTCCATCTGCCTCAGGTCGGTCTTGCCCTGGCTGCTGGCCGCCACCGCTCCCGAAGCGGTGTCCCAAGCTTGGCGCGCTCGAACAAGTCGTGCTCGAAGGTCTTCTTCCGCTTGATCTTGATGAGCTGGTACTGTCTCGTACTCGTCGTCCAACCTCTGACGCATTGGCATCACGTCGTTATCGTGTACCACTTCCGATCGTCGCTTCCTGCTGTCCGCTGGCTTCGTCAGCTCCACGCTGCCCTGAGCAGGTACTGCTGGTGCCGTCGTCGGTGCACTCAAGGGTGCATCACCTTGTCCACCTGCTGGCTGTGGTGGAACATCGCCCTGTCCAGGATGCTGCTGATGTCCTGGATCTCGGTGATCTTGATGTAGATCTGACTGCTGATCTGGCTGTTGATCTGGCTGCTGGTCTGGCTGTTGATCATCTCGTGCTCGGTTATACGGTTGACCTCGAAGGTCCAGAAAACCACGCTGACCAGCTCGTCCACGTGCAGGTCCGCCATCTGAAAACAAGCCGGTAAACTGCATGGTGGTCACCTCGTGCTCAGTCGCCCTTCGAAAGAGACTGGGTGAACTTAGGATCGGGATCCTGTTATGGATCAGCCAGTAACCGTGCTCATCCTTGCCCAGGCACCGGGCAGGTCCATGCCATCGCGCATGCAGGTTGCGCTGTAGGTTATCAGATCGCCAAAACATCAATAAATCACCTTGCTGAAATGGCCCTGGCTGGGGCCTCGCGCCAGAATTGTCCGTCTCAGTGCTGATGAGTTTGCTGCCTTGAAAAAGGATTCCGAACAGATCTGTTGATGGTGTAGTCGGTTTCAGAATGACGCATTCTCGGCCACTCGTGAAACCGCTGCTGGGTCGTTGTCGGGATTCGCCAAACTTGCAGGCAGTCGGCGTCCAGCTCCAAGTACCCATTGCTGTGGTGAGAAGCCTGCCGTGCTGACAAGTTGATTGCACGCGTTGGCCATGCCACATACTGCCGCTGCAACCGAATCATGACCACGAACTTCCCCAGCGTTGAAGACACTCGTTGCCATCTCCTTCAGGTAGCGCATCTTCCTCTCGACTTTGCCAATTTGCCAGTGGGCCTCTGGAGCCGCGTTGTTGATCACAATGCCCAGGTCGTTGCACAGCGTCTCGCACTCGCCCATAAAGGTAGAGCCCTGGCCCTGCTCCACGACGCGTGGTGGCCCGGCCCAGGTAAGCCATCCGAGCTCGAAAGCCTTCTTTGCTAACCCTGCCGTAGGTCTCGATCCGGGACACGTGTAGATCGCCGCGGTGAAGTCCGAGGCCACGTCAACGATAACAAGCACCACGTGCATGTTATTGTTCAGGTTGGGTATGAGCATGAAGTCCATGCTGATGGCTTCGTTGAAGTCCTTAACCTTAGGCTGAGCTGCCGTAAGTCTCGCCGCCGTCCGAGCCTGCTCTTCACATGTCGTGCATCTGAAGAGACGTGCTGCTTGTACCGCTCGTCGGCTAGCTCCACCATGCTGTAGATACCGTACCAGTGACTCCTTGTAGGGTCCATGTGAATGGCTCTCGTGCATCTTCTTGATAGCTGCTCGCATGAGTGGTGGCACCGCCGTCCATTCCGACATCTCGATGTTCTCGCCATGCTTGCTGAAGATCGCCGCCGCGCTTGCGTGCATCGGCGCCTCCGTCTCCGCAGGGTTGGCCTCGAACTCGTCGCAGTCGATGTCGTCGAAGTTGTTGGCGTACCGGGCGTAGCCACCATGCTGCTTCTCGAGGCCCCGCTGATCCTCGATGCCGTCCAAGATCGTCTTGGCCAGCTCCTTGGCCAGTTCCCAAGGCTCGATGCTGTTCCCTTCGGCCTGTTGATCACGCTCGTGTGTACGTGCTGCTCGTCTCACTTGATGCTGTTGAGCTTCTTGCCGAGCATGATGGCCGTCGTCAGGAATCTCGTCGGCTTCTTGACCGGATCGCCCATGAAGTCCACCAGGTTGCTGCCCTCGGCGCACTGGTGCATCATCGCGCTTACGAACTCTGAACCCAGCCATGGCATAAGCTGCCATTCTCTTGACGTCAATGTGTTCTCCAGTAGCATATGAGCTCCTCGGCGCTTGCAGTTGAGCCAGATCCTCTTGACAAACTGCAGGTGCTTCATGCCGATCGCCAACTTGCGCATCTTCGTGTCCTTCGGGAACATGTGGGATATGTTCGTGAACGGGTCGCAGGGGAAACCCACAATGGTCGCGTAGGGGTCATCCTCGTTCAGCTGCTTCAGGACGGTCTTCTGCGACTTCGCGTCCAGCAGGTCGTCCCCGATCAGGATGTCCCTCGGCCTCGTCACTGGATGCCGCCGCTGCTGAGCTTCTGATGTGGCTGCCATGCCACCTGCGTAGAGCTCGCAGATGATGGGCCGCTTCTCCTCCGGGTCCGCCTTCAGCGTGTCCACGATATGTTGGCACTGGTCCAGCAAGTCCTGAATCTCCTTCTCCCACGTCTCGATCTGCTTCCTCTGCTTCCGCCGTAAGATGCCCTTATCGATCTCCTGGACCTCCGCATTCCAGATGTCGATCTCGTCGGACGCGACTGATGGCTCGATCTTTGTCGTCTCCTTCTTCGGCCACTCCCTGAGCGAGATCGTCGTGTCCCTTCTCCGTCTTGTTGAGAGGCGATCCGTACTTGTTGATCGCCTTGAAGTCCGCCTTCCGATCCTTGATGTATATCACTGTGTCGAGCTCCTGCAGCTGGTGGATGCTCAGCAGTATTGGCGTCTTTGACTTCGGCAACCTCTGGAAGCGTAGGTTCACGTCAGCTCCAGCAAGTCCAGCCGTCACTTATCTTCTGCCATGATCGGGCCGCTATCATTCGCGCCTCGGAAACGCATGGATGATCCTCTCATCCGCGTGGTGACTCTGCCGTCCTCTGTGTAGCTGTCCAGTGATATTGAACCTCCACATCCACGTAGGCACGCAGTGTCCAGCACAGCATGTCCATCTGGGATAGGTCCTTTTTTTTTTTCGTACTGCGTAGGCTTCGATTTCTTCCAGCCCCTCGCAAGGTTGCTGCCGCCCTGATGTTGGCGTGCGGTCGCCCTCTGGAACGTAGTTGGTTCCAGCTCGGCGTTGCGTCCACAACCATGTCGGTCGTACTCCAATCGGTAGGCGCTCGCAGGTACTGCTCGCGATGTCACGAAGCTCCGAGGTCCTGTCCCAGGCTGCCTGGCATAGATCGTAGGCCATATTCCTGAGACCGTTCGGCGCCATCTCCATGGTGATGTGCATGAGCTGCTGGAAGCGATGTAGGGCCCAGTCCAAACAGAAATCCATATAGTCCCTGTAGGCCGCTTCCACGTTCTCGCAGCTTACCCGCAGCGCTGCGATCTGCTCCGCACGATCCCGTATCTTCTGTAGGTCGGCCTCTGTGTTGTCTTCTTCAAGGTAGTCTGTACTTGGTCTGCTGGGCTCCGTCCTCGACCACGCCCCTGGTGTCGGTCTGCTCGTTGAGCTCACTGGGGTGCTCAGGGGTTCGTCAGATTCTTGTGCTTGATGCTCTCCAGGTACTGGGTGTGGTTCGTGTGCCTGGTCGATCCTCTCTTGGAAGTTCGACTGGTCTCCTGCTGCTGATACCGCGTAGGGGTTCACGATCTGTTCCTCGGCGTCGATTCTCACCTTCGTCAGACTCGTGGTCTCCTCCATCGCCACGTCTATGCTTGCCAGCTGGTCGCTGGCAATCTGAATGGCGGTCACGTCCGTCGAGCTGTCCGCCATCAGCAGCTTGACCGCGGTCGCCATTGCGAATCCAGCTCGTCGTAGAAAACCTCCAGGTCGTCCGTGAAAGCCTCGCCCTCCACGTCCGCCCCCTCGTCATCCACGTTGTAGCGTACTGGGTCCACTCGCTGGTGACCTCGTCTTTTCGCACTCGGGGTCACCCTCCCAGTGGCCCTTCTTGTGGCGCGCGTTGCACTTCGTGCGCGCCTTGATCTGATCCAGCTTATCATCAGCCTCTTTGCTGTCCATCTTGATGGAGCCCTGCTTGTTGATGTTGGCTTTCCAGCCTCTATTCGACTTGCTCTGAGCAGGCCGCTCCTGGGCCTCCTTGTAGTTGGGCTTGCGGTTGCGCCGTCCAGCTTTCCAGCCAAGACGTTGAGCCTCCGTCGCCAGGGCGTCGCACTCCTCCTTGCTGATCTCTTCCGGGTCCACGTCGTCAATCACTCCCTCGAACTCGTCGGTGTCCGCTGCAAGTGCGTCGTAGTCCGCATCACTCAGAAAAACGTCCTCGTCGCACGGTGCACATTCTTCTCCGAATAGGGCATGTTATTCTTCGTCGTCGTAGTCCACCGGGTAGGCTCCGTATCGCCCATGTCCACGATCGTCTCGGCCTGTGCTGTCCAGCTGTATCAGCATGGCTGCCGTCGCGTCGTCCCAGATGCATTCGTTGTTGCATTGGCCAAGGATTGCCTTGTGTTCTTGCATGCTGGTTTTCGCTAGCTTCAGTAGAAAGTACGTCCGTAGGTCTTCGCTGACTGTCGTGTTCGTTGACAGTGACTTGAGCCGCTCGTACTCCGTCTCTCGCCTCGATATGTAGTCCTGCACAGACTCCGTTCGATTGCGAAAACCTCGGAAGAAATACTCCTCGAACGCTTGCTGCTGCTGTCGTGGTGCGATTCTCGCGCACGCCTGTCGTACTGTAGTTACCACCAGTTTGACTGCAGCAAGCGGGCCATTACCTGCCTCGTCCAAAACTGCCTGCGTACTGATCTCAGCCTTATTACGTGTAAGTGTCCACGCTCGTCCATTCAGAGAATTCTTGAGCTTGATCGCGTAGAGCTTCTTGATGTTCTCCTCGCTCGCGTGGTAGCCGAGTATTGCACGTTCCTCGAACTCCTCGCCGTAGGATGGGTCTCCGTTGTAGTGTACCACGCCTTCCTTGTCAACGAAGAGGGGGCCGTCATTGAACTGCTGCTGCTGCCTGGACGTCATCTTGATGACCGTGATGCTACTGAGCTTGTCACTGATGTAGTAGCTGTCTTGATCGTTGCTGCTGTAGTTCTGCTGTTCGCCCGGGATGCTGTTGATGCAACGATCCTCGTCCAAGCTGTTGTAGGTAATGATGTTGAGCGTTTTGTCGATCACCGTGATCTGTTGAACGCAGTGGTTAAGCGCCGCGAGGATGTGAGTGAGCGCCAGCATATATCTGCACGGCCACTCTGTATGTAATCCTCGCACCGTGGACTGATTCAACGCACGCTACCAGTGTAAATAATGATCCAGATCTCTCCACCCACAACCTCTTGATGCAAGAAGAAACAGGCAGATGATAAGATATCTTATACCGAACCAAATTCAGCGTTCGATAGGTGCGTCCACCCTCCCGCCTCAGCTGGCGGGACCAAGCCACAAGTGGCACTAGTGAACAAGAGAGTGCAAGCATTAGCGAGCGAGAGCAGCAACATTGATAATTCTAAACATCATCCTATATCTCACATCCTTGCTAATACAACTTTCACAGAAGACAAGCCGACGGTACCCCGAGCCTAGCGCGCAACCTAGCAAGGCTGCAAGCCGGCAGCGGCCGAACACAACCGAAACACACACACACACACGCACACTTCTTCCTCCGCCGGCGACATACCACCACAGTCGCGAAAGGATGCGCAGGGCACATATAAGCGTACTACACCCAGCGCAATGGATGAGAAGGCCGCCAGGGCCAGCATCGGAAAGGGGGAGACACCGACCAGCATGCGCGCAGCGGACTGCTTGGAGTCTGCGGAGGGCACCGACCGCAGAAAGAACCTGGGCCTGGATATGCACACGTACGCAAATTTCTTCACTTCGGAAAGTCTGTCGCTTTGCGCCAAGGCGGTGGCTCGGCGTCTAGCCCATGCAAGCGCGCGCAACATGCAAAGCACACACGTACACACAACCACACACACACACGCACACACGCACGCACGCACGCACGCACGCACGCACGCGCACACACAAACGGACACACACACACACACACACACACTTCTTGGCATCGAGACCACACGCGCGGCGGCGCGGCTTAGGCAATCGGAGGAGGCGAGCGCGCGGCCGGACCAGTGCAATCCGCCACCGTGCCTTTTGCGCGTTGAAGCCTGGAAGAATGCCAAGGGCTGTCGGGTAGGGGTTCCGAATTCTTACAAGAAGCACACACACACGCCCCTACCCGCGTCTATACGTATTCATTGCGAGGTCACGGTCCCTAGTGAAAAACGATGGATATGCGTCCCGAGCTTCCAAGGCGGCCCATGCAGGTAACCGAAGACGCCAAGTCGGATCAAGATGCCTCGAAGGCGGCTCAGTTTGTCCTCAAGACGGCCCGAGATGCCTCCAAAAGGGCAAAATAAGGCCACAAGAAGACATCCATCAAATTCCGAACAAACCAGAACCATTGATCTCCCGTGGGTTTTTGAATGATCCTCGCTTGACTTTTCGGGCGTCCGTCAGCCCCAGACGGCCCAAGGAGCCTCCATGATTGCCCCAAGATGGCCCGAGAGGCCCCCAAGAGGGTCCTCAGATGGCCCAATAGGCCCTGCGATGGCCCAAGAGGCATCCAAAACGACCCCAAGACGGCCCAGGAGGGCTTCCCATGGAACCCAAGACTGGTCGAAGTCATTCGACGGCCAAAACGACCCCACGACATCCTCCAGACGCCCACCATGTGGCCAAGAGGGCTCCAAGACTGCCTAAAAGAGCTCCACGACGACGTGAGAGAGCCCAAGACGGCCCACGAGGGCCCCGATAGACCCCCCAAACATCCTCACAGGAACCCACGACAACCCATAGACGGCCCAAACGAGTTCTGCGAGAGCTCCACCAACATTGAAGACAAACGGTGTCACCTGTGACGGTCCTCCTCCTACTCCTCCTCCTCCTGCTCCTCCTCCTCCTCCTCCAACTGCTGCTCCTGATCCGCCTCCTCCTCCTGATCCTCCTCCTCATCATCATGATCATCATCGTCATCGTCGTCGTCATCATGATATGCATCATCATCATACGCATCATCATTCTCATGAATTTCATCAGTATCATCATCAGCATCGGCATCCCAAACATCACCATAATCAGCATCATCAGCATCACCAGCACCATCATCATCAGCAGCACCATCAGCATCAGCATCATCACCATCGTCATCATCGTAAGCAGCATCAGCATCCTCATGATCATCAGCCAAGCCTTCATCAACATCGTCGGCATTATCAACATCGTGAGCATCATCATCGGCATCATCGTAGTCACCGTGATCGTCATCATCGTAAGCATCATCAGCATCATCATCATCAGCGTCATCACGATGAAGATCGTCAAACAGATCATGACCATCATGATCATGATCTTGGAGATCACCATCATCACCATCATCAGCACGTCATCATCCCCATATTCTTCAGCATCACCATCAGCACATGCATCAACAGCAACGTCGACACTAACCATATAAACAGCACCATTACCATCACCATACTCATCGCCGACGTTACCATCAAGACCACCATCACAAAAGCACCCTCATCCTCGTCTCGCTCATCACCACCATCCTCGATCAGCCTCTTCAAAAACACCATCTGCGTCGCCATCTCCCTCACACTTGCAATCACCAACACCACTAGACGGATCACTAACATTATTAAACTCAGCATCACCATCATGGCCAGCATTATCATCACCGTCAGCATCAGCATCATCCTGATCATCTTCATCATCATCGTCATCATCAGCATCCACATCATCACCATCATCAGCAGCAGCATCACCAGCAACATCACGACCAACAACATACTCATCACCATTACCATCACCATCACCATACTCATCGCCATGATTACCATCAAGACCATCATCACAAAAACACCGTCATCCTCGTCTCGCTCATCACCACCACCAACCTCGACGATTATCTGCAAAAACACCATCTGCCTCACCATCAGCATCACAATTGCCATCACCACCACCTTAACTAGACGGATCACATAAATCAGTCAACTCATCATCAACATCATCATCGTCCTGATCATGTTCATCATCATCATCATCATCATCATCATCACCATCATCATCATCATCATCATCATCATATCATAATCACCGTCATCATCGTCACCATCAGCATCACCACCATCATCATCATCATGATCATCATCATCATCGTCATCATCATCATCACCATCACCATCACCATCATCATCATCATCAATATCATCATCATCGTCATCGTCATCATCATCATCATCATCATCATCATCATCATCATCATCATCATAATCGTCGTCGTCGTCGTCGTCATCATCATCAACATCAGCATCATCATCATCAGCAGCAGCATCAACATCATCATCATCATCATCATCATCATCATCATCATCATCATTATCATCATCATCATCGTCATCGTCATCATCATCATCATCATCGCCATCATCATCAGCATCATAAGCATCATCATCATCACCAGCACCATCATCACCATCATCACCATCATCATCATCATCATCATCCCCATCCCCATCATCGCGCTCCCACCTTCGAACAACTGCCACCCACAAATGCTGGCCTGGCACGGCGGCGGGACGTGCCGCACGCAGCTGGGCCATTACTACAAATACGCTGGGGAGGCGGAGGCCGCAGCGAGGGCTGCCGAAAAAGCGCGCAGGGCCTGCCCCAAAAAAACTTGGTAGAAGAAGCGGCAGACCCACGGAAGGGCCGCAAGTACCAGCTGAACTAAAGTCAAAACGTGTAGTAAGGACGGGTTGTAAGGACGCGAGACCCTTGGAGGTCGAATGTGGGATTTTTCGGGCGGCGTGCGACCGGCGAAGACGGCAAAAGGACGGGCCGCAGAGGCAAGGACACAAGGGTACCCTGGATGACGGAGCGCGTCCTAAACAGGTGCGTTGACTGTACGCTGAGCCGCGTCAAGAGGCAAACGGCCGAAAGCTGGGCGAAACGCCGTGCAAACACACGGCAAACGCGCACATTTGTTTTGCGTCGCGGCCAGGCTCGCAGCGGCGCGGCGCAGGGCAAGTCAAGCGGATAACGCGCGAGAGAGCTGGATCCGCCCCTGGGGGATCGGCAGCACGAGCGAAACAAAAGACGAGAAAGAGAACACGCGCACACATGCACGCTTACCCCAGAGCGCTTCCGCAACTCCCCCGACCCCCTCGGCCGGGCAGACGTAGGACTCGGGTTCGAGGGACTCGGGAAAGCCTGACGGAACCGCAAGGGAAATGACGAGACACAATATGAAACTTGACGCGAACTCCCACTGTCAACATCCCACGAACACTGGACGGTCAAAATCGGAGGATCGCGCCGCATCGTCGATGCATCGGCGTTGCAGCGGCGACGTCGGCGATGCATCGCCGACGCCGGCGTGGAAAAAATCGGGATCCACATCGAGTCGAATCAGCGATGCAACGCGATCCCCCGACCCAATCTGATCCAATACAGTCCAGGAGGCCAGGCGAGAAGCGCCGGCGGGCCCGAGCTCTGCCGAAGTCGAGCCTTACGTTCCCCCCCCTCGGGCGCCCCTTGCCGTGCTGGGCCTCTCTCCCACCACCACCACCATAAGTTGGATGGGGGTAAGGAGGAGGAGGAGCGCCAGACCCTGAGAGAGAGGAGTCCCGCCGCCCTCCCGCCGCAGCGCGCCTGAAGCGTTGGGCGCCGGGTAGGGCGTCACGAAATGCAAATGCGGGCGGCGGGGGGGGGGGGGGGAAGGGAAAGAGAGGGCAGGCAAGCGACTAAGTGATGAGAAGCTGCCGAATCCGTGGGGGCCGCCGCGCGATTACACGGGCCCTGGCACGGATGGAATCTTGAGCGTATTTAATGGATATGGTGCCTCTGGCTCGGGATGCGTTGTAGGCTGAAAAAAGTAAATCAAGAGCAACGCTATGGGCGAGAATCGAATCACTATTGGCCGTAACCCACATGTGGGGTAGAATGACAGCTAGTGGCTCTGAACCCCAGGACGTGGGCAGGGAATTCAAGAGGGCACGAACGACAGGAACAGAAATAGGACAGGAGGCATAGTGCAGAATTGAGTCACCTCCTAAATTACAGCATCCCCAAACGCACCCGCCAGCACCAAATCTAAAACGTTTCGAAGTGGTCCATGCATTAAGAATCGTTTTCACCGTAGCAATCAGACAGAAGGAAAGGAGACGGAGACCAATAAGATTCAGTCGGATAACGAGTCGGTCTATCTGATCTCGACGCGGTACTTCTTTTGCCCAATACTTCACTCTGGCTCGAACGAGACCAGCAGGAGGGGGTTCAGGGGCATGGGAACGAAGCACACGGTAGATCTTCATCTGTGGCTTTCTCGGCGGGGCATCCTGGACGGCGTTGGGGAACTCGAGATAACTGGAAAGGGCTCGTGACATGTGGTAAACGACTGAGCCAGGGTGAAAAGGGGCGAGAAAAAGCAAATAGAGTGGCTTCGACAGTCTGGCTGGCATTGCGGATCCAATCAACCATATCCTGAAGCATCTCAGATCGAATGCTTGCTCTGATAAGCGCGGACTAGCAAGTGAGGGAGACTGGTCTCGGCTCCACGTCGAAGCCAATGCTCTTTAGATTCAGCATTGCAAGCGGAGGAAAGGCATGGCGAGGAGCACGGGGAAGTAGTTGTAGACATTCACATTCGACTTTAATGATGGCACGAGGGGGGGGGGGGGGGTATAGCATTGTGCGACATGTCCTAATACGGGGACGGCATACTGATTATAAGCAGGAATAGGAGCCACAAAGGATAATCCCAGAGCGCGAACTTGATGGGCACGCTCAGTAAGTTTTGCCATCGGCGCGGTCGAGGAAAGCTGGGCCCCCAGAAGGCCAACGTAAATCCCAAGATACTTCCCTGCGGTACCGTGCTGGAAACGAGAGATGTCGAGACCGTGCTGCGCAAAACGAGCCTTCAAGGTTTCCCGGACGTAATCCCGCGGGAAGGCGATGTGGCACTTTGCAAAGTTAAGTGCGAGGCCCGAGTAGCGTCCTGCCTCCAGCAGCTCGGCACACACATCTGGCAGGACCCGAAAGAGGTCGACGGTGGCGAGCGCAAGGCCGTCAGCAAAGCCAGGCATGCACATAGGTATCGCCATTTGTCGCCTTAGGATGTACTTGTGGATGGGGTTAAGGACGATGGCAAACAGAACTCCAGAAAACGGGCATCCCTGTTCCATTCCTCTCGTGGCCCAGAAACCAACATCTTCGCTAGTAGTGTCGCCTCTACGCAGAGAAATAGTAGTCCAGGCGTTGGCGTGCAAGGCGGCAATGGCATTGACGACGTACTGAGGGAACCTATAGCGCCTCAATACCTGGAAGATCTAAGAGTGGTGAACGCTGGGGAAAGCATTTTTGAAGTCGAAGAGGCACCCGTCAGAATCATTGCAGGCCATCGTATGGGCCCAAGCCCAGAGGGGCCCGTCGAACTCCAGGACGTTGTCTATCATGGATCTGCCAGCGACAAAGCCCCTCTGGGAGGGGTCAACAATGTCAGCAGCCACAAAGTTGAGCGGCCTGGCCACCAGGGAGGAGAGGAGCTTGTTATCTGAGTTCGAGAGAGAGAGAGAGAGAGAGAGAGAGAGAGAGAGAGAGAGAGCATGCGAGCATGGGCAGCGCCCCGAGTCTCTGCTCCGCCATTCTCGATGATACCCTTGGGCAGGAACGCGGCGCGACAGTAATTAAGTTTGGCGGGACCTGCGGGTCATCACTCATCAGCCACAGGAACGCCTCATGCAACGTATCAATTGCAATGTCTCCTGCCACTCGCCAGGCACTGCATGGTGCACCATCTGGACCAGGGGCCGCGCCATTTTTCCTCGAAACCAGATGGGCCACCGAGGCCCGATCAGCAATCCAGTCAACAAACTGATGAGAACGCGAAACATACTGATCACCTTGAGGACCCAGGGGATCGACTTCCTGAAGATACGGGCAATCTTCATCTGGGACTGGCGCTTCAGCAGCTGCAAAAACCTTACCCCAGTATTGCGAGAGAATGCTAGCCATTTGGGCGGCATCGGCGGTGGCGTGCCCATGGGGGGACCGAAGGCCAGCGATAAACAGCCTGGGCCGTTTCGCAGCCCACGCGGCAGCCATGCGGCGGACCCTGGCAAGGTGGCTGAGCTTCTGGCTTTCGGACAATTGGGAGTCACTCTGGATAGCGCTCTCTTGCTGCTGGAGGACAGATCGCTGAAGCTGAACAATCTGACCATGAAAGGCAGCCCAGTCGCTCCAGCACATAAGTTCAGCATCAAAAAAAGGCCGAGCACAGGATAAGCACGCAGAAGTTGCCGGCAAAGCTGCCGACGCTCAGCTCGCGCAGCACGAGGGAGACGGAAGCGCAAGGTTATCTTCGCGCCATCACAGTCGGGGCCGATGTCCACAACCTCGTGTTTAACTTGTTGGGCGACGAAATGAAAGAACAAATGCTCTTCAGTTCCAGGAGACGCTGGAAGGGGTCGGGGTCGAACTCGTTATCTTCGCACATCTGCAGTGCCTGCCGAGCGACAGATGCGTGCTTGATGACCCACGGCGGGATGGGCGCATCTTCGGACTCCACGTCCGACTTCATCGAGAGGGATAAGAAGGCGGCAGCGTGATCAGACGATTTGGACCGATCTGTAATCCGCCAGCACGTGGAAGTGGCGCATCTAAGATCAATCAGCACTGCAGGGGGGAGGCTGGTATATATCCTGTCGAGGCGAGCGTAGCTGGGGTCATTGGGGTCGTTGATGCGGTGGGTGTAGTGGGGCTGGTATACTTCAGAGCATTGGGGAAATACCATATCGAATAGATCAGCAAGTCGACGAGGGGGAAAGGATTCACGGCCAGAGATAGCATAATAGCGTGCTTCACCTTGACAGTGAAAGTTGAAATCGCCAGCAATAAACGCAGAGGACCTGGGAGAAGGAAGAAGTGCAGCACGCAACTTGTAGAACTGGCCCCCGATCACTCGCTCAGGCTCGTCGGGATCGACGTGCGCGCACGCAATCTGGATGCGCTCTGTCCTCGAAGCCAGAGTGAGAACTAGAATCCTGCCAGGCCCTATTTCAAGGGCGTGGCGGACCTGGAACCTTTCAGCGAACCGCTCCTGGACCAGAATCAAGACGCCTCCTGAGCCAGAGTTGGGGCAGAAGGAACCCACACCATAGATACCTTGCAGCGTGGCGACGCGCATCTCCGCCGAGCGTGGGCCCTGGTGGCCCCACGCTCAACGCGAGCGCGTGGGCCCTGACGGCCCGCGCGCTCGCGCTCTGGCACGCCTGCGGCCGCTCGGCCGACGCAGGCGTCTGGGAGCAAAGCGGGGTGGGTGGGCACCCGCGCGTCGGCCAGAGCCGAACGCTACGGACCCAAAATGGCTACCTGAGCCCACACCCCCTCCCACTTAACCTGCAGTCTACAACCAATCAGACTATACAAGTTAAGTGAGATACGCGTGCACTCAACGGAGGAGGAGGAGGAGAGGAGGGGACGAGAGAGGGACCAGGACAGGGCGATGGTATTTTCATGGCAGCGTGGCGACGCGCATCTCCGCCGAGCGTGGGCCCTGATGGCCCCACGCTCAACGCGAGCGCGTGGGCCCTGACGGCCCGCGCGCTCGCGCTCTGGCACGCCTGCGGCCGCTCGGCCATGAGAAAAGAAAGACGCAGCCGCGCGCGCGGGGGCGCCCCGCCCGAGTGCGAGGGCGGGATCAGAGGCTGCAAGAGCCTCGCGCGCGCGGCCACTTGCCTGCAACCTTGAGGCCTTCCGCGCCCGCGCACCCAGAGCGCGGGCGCGGCGCGTGCGCGATGCGCGCAAAAGAACCGAAAAGGGTGGCGGCGCACGAGGCGCCGGGCGCAGAGCGCAAGTGTGGCCCCGACCGCACGGCGCGCAAGACGCGCAGCACGGCCGGGTCCAGGAAGCACGCGACGTGCGCGCAACGTTAAACTCCTCCAAGAGGGAGGATCGCAGGCGCCACCTGCGCACCGTAGGCTAAAAGAAAGAGATCGCAGGCGCCACCTGCGTACCGTAGGCTAAAAGAAACAAGATCGCAGGCGCCACCTGCGTACCGTAGGCTCAAGGATCGCAGGCGCCACCTGCGCACGGTAGGCTGAGAGGAGGGCCGACTCACTCACAGGCCGCCGCCTTCAGCCCGCGCCCGCGATGCCGCGGGCGCTGGCGTCGGGGTACGGGGGGGAGCTCCACGCCTAGATGGAGGGCGTGTTCCCCCGGCGGTCGCGGCTCTCGTCTCCGCTGCGGTCTCCGCCGCGCTCACTGGGGTCCCGGGGGCTGCCGCCATCGCCGCCCCTCGACGCGCGACCGTCCGCGCTGGGCCAGTCGCGCTCACTCCGGCCGCGGCTGCCCTGGTCGCCCTTGGAGTGGCCGCCCTTGCCGCTCTTGTCGCCCTTGCCGCCGCTCTTGGAGCCCTTGGCGGCCTTGCCGGAGTACTTGCCCTTGACCTTGCCGCCCTTGCCGCCCTTGTCGCCCGCGCCCTTGCCACGCCAGGCTGGGATCCCACCCCCGCCCGCGGCAGCCTCCGCGGCGGCAGCACGCCGCCGCTTTTTCTCCTGCTCGTACCAGCCGCCGCGAGGAGCGCGAAGCTGCCCAGCGTGCTTCCCGGTCTTACGCCGCGTGCGGCCGGGCGGGGTGTCGCCGCGCCGCGCCCACGCTGGGTCTCGCGCCAGACTGTGGCTGGGCGACCTCTCGCGCTTGGGCCGGTGGCGGCTGGGCGACCTCTCACGCTTGGGCCAGCTGAGGTCGCCCGGCGGGCGGTCCCCCTCAGCCCCCGCACCCGTGGCACCCGTGCTGGGGCGCTCGCCATGGCCGACACTGGGGCCCGGCGCCTCCCGCACGGTGTGGCCGCTCCGCCGGGCCTTCTCCACCACCGTCTTGGGTTTGCCGAAGGCGACGCGGCAAGCCTCGCAGTAGCTCACGTCGCACCCCTTACAGTGCCACCGCAGGGCTCCGCTGTTAGCTCCGCCCGCGGGGCACATCTCGCAACCCCAACCGTCTCCCGGGTCAAAGGAGCTCCAGCGCATCTTGAGTGCGCATGTCGGGCAGGCAGGCGGCTGGATGGTCGGGCCATCCTCCCCGTCGCTGCCTGGGTCAGGGCCGCGAGGCCGGCTCGCCCACTCCGTGACCACCGTGCACGGGTCCGTCTTGTAGAACCGATAGTTCGACCTCATGCACTCCCGCGCGCGCTTTGCGTCAGCGCGGCGCTGGAACTCCACCAGCACGCACGGCTCCCGCTTGTGGCGGTGGTCGTACAGGAAGGCGATGTGTTTGACGACCCCGAAGGGCACGACCACCTGCCTGACCACCTCGGCATCGACGTGGTGCGGTACCCGCTCGATGCGGATGATGGACTCGCCCTCGTCGTGCTGGTCACTGGGCTGCTGCTGGGCGCCCTGGCGCTGCTCCTCCTTGCGCCTACGGCGGCTCCTCGAGCGCGGCTGGCGCTGGGGCGGACCGTCCCCCGCGCCTGGCGCCTCCTCCACCTCGGTCTTCACCTCGAAGGACCGCGGCGGCGCCCCCCCGCTCTTGGGCTTCAGGACGGCCTCGCGCTTCACGATGTCGGCCTTCGGGGGGGCGCCGCCCGTCTTGGGTTTCAAGACGGCCTCCTCCTCCTGTCCCCTGCGCCCGCGATCGCGAGGCGCATCGCGCTCGCGATCGCGGCGCCTCGCGCGCGAGGGCGAGCGCAAGGGCGCAGGGCGCCTCTCGCGCTTGCGGACCTCTTCGGCGAGGCGCTCCTGGCCCGGCGACCGCGCGGGCCGCGGGCGCGCCTTTGGAGCGCCTTTGCTCTGGCGCCGCGCGGCAGCCTGGATGGCCGCACGCGCCAGCGCCGCGGTGACCGCGTCCTCTCCCGCCTCGAGGACCGGGGCTGGGGTCGACTTCCCCTCGCCCCTGCTCGAGGCGTCGTCGTCGGTGAGCTCCACGACCGCCTCCGCGTCCACTGTGCGCATCATGTCGAGCAGCCCCTTGTTGTGCTTGCAGAGCTCGCGGAGCTCCGGCATGGGCTGCCCCTGGAACTGGGCCAAGGCGAGCGCCAGCTTGGCCGCCTGGCGCTGGACCTTGATATTCGGCCCCGCGCCCACCCCCCACGCGCCCCGCTTGCCGTCGACGATCACCAGCTGGCCGTGGTCCTCGCTCGCCCCCGCGGCCAGCAAGCCGCCGCGATGCACGGGGCTGCTTCGTGGTCGTGGTTGACCACCTCGACGAGGTCCTCGCTGTCCAGCTCGTTCACCACCGTGTACAGGATGTTGTGGGCGGCACTCCGGAGCTCGTCCGACAGCGCGGCCCCCGAGACGACGACGCCGAGGGGGTTCACCGCCATGATGCTGTAGTCATGGCCACGCGCCTTGCTCTGGTCCGGGGCCACCAGGCCCACCAGGAATCCCATGATGCACGCTGCCGGAGCGCGGGGCGACGGCGCGGCTGGCGCGCGGGGCTGGGGTGCGCGCGCTGCTCGCGCGCCTCGCTCTGGAGTGGGAGATGGCTGCGGATGAGAGGACCAAGAGGAGGTGGGCGTGCCTGGGGCGATCGGGAGCGGTAGCGAAAGGGGGGTCGAGGGCGAGAGGTCCACCGGGATACCCCCACAACGCGAAGCCCCCGCCCTGACCTGAATACCCGTGGGACCCGCCTGCTGCTTTCCCACACGCCCATTAACTCCTCGCCCTGGCTCGTATCTCACCAATTCCTCCTCTCCTTCCTCCTCCGTAGTTGACCCTGCTCGCGCCGAAGGGCGCGCCCAGGGGGGGCGCCCGGGCGCCCAGGCCGGGCGTTCCGAGGGCCTCAGATCGCTCCCAAACTGGGGCGGGTCGCTCCCGGCCAACTGGTCGGGGCGGGCGCCGGTCACGGCGCCGTCGTCACCGCGGGCGTCCGGGGCCAATAAGGCGTGGCCCTCCGCCATGCCTCGGGCGAACGGAGCCTGACGCCGATGGTCCTCCCAGAGGTATCCGTGGAAGGCGTCCGTGGACCACCTCCCGAACCTCTTGACCGCTTCCAGGTCGCGACAGGCGTGGTACAACGCCGTCGCGCCCCCGATGCGCAGGGAGTGGGATCCCATCTGGCCTGCGTCCACGCCGCAGGCGACAGCCGCGAGTTGGAGGAGCCCCTGCACCTCCTCCCGCATAATCGGGTGGCCATCGGGCCGGCGGAACAGGGGGAGCCCCGCCTCGGTTCCTCGTCCAAACCGGTCCGGCAGCTCCCTCTGGAGGTCGGCGAGTGCGTCCACGACACACAACTCCACCCCCGAACGGTAATGGTTGCGTACGCAACCTGCGTTAAACTGGTCCGTCTTGGACGACGTGATCGTCAGTACTACCTCATCGCAGTCGCTGAGCCTTGCGCTGGGTGTACCTCCGCGCATCCCCTGTACGTCCTGCCCACGCACCACCCGTCCCATGCTCCAGGAGCGGTCCTCTTGGACCAAATACTCCGACGCGCGGAGCATGAAAAAGTACCCCGTCATAAGCGCCGCCCATAGGATGGTCGCCTCCCGGCGCGTGGCCGTCCCGTGGGCGAACAAGTACTCTCGGAGCCAGCGCACCATCCGGGGCGTGGCCGGCAGCTTCCGTTTCGCCTTTCCGTCCCAGCGGCGGAGTCCCTCGATCGTGGTCCAGAGCCGGCGCCGATCGGAGGTCACATCCCCAAACCCGGCCAGGGTGTGGGCATATCGAATGGCGAACAGGCGCTGGCGGATGGTCGTGGCCCGCCTCTTCATCACCTTGTACAGGTACACGACATACCGGATGAGGTCATCCTCATCCGTAAGGCGGGCGTCCCGAGTCTCCCCCTGCAGGTATGGGCTCCGGCCTCGGAGCCTCCGCCAGAGTACCCAGTACGCCACCCGGCGCTGTAATTGGCCCGCGTCCCTTCGGCAAGCTTGGCCAACATCGCCTCGGTGGCGGTCGCATCCAGCTCGCGGGGTCGGTGAGTTCACCTTGAATCCCTTTCGGGGCGCCCCCGCCGGCGTACCGCCAGGCGGCGGGCTTCACCAGCGCGGGAGCAGGGGCGCTGCGGGTACGCCGACGGGCCTTGCGCGGGGGTGGGGCCTCGCCGCCCACGCCGTCCATGGCGCTTGGCCTGGGCATGCCCGCGCCTTCCGGAACAGCGAAGGTCACCGCCCCGACCCGCTCCCCGCCTGCCCCGTCCACCCCTGCTGCGGTGGACCGCGCGGTAGCAGGGGGGTCGAGCTGGTCCGCCAACCGAGCGGCGTCGTCCGTCGTCTTCCCCGCCTCCAGCGCAGCCTCGAATGGCCCGCTTGGGCGATCGGGGGCCTGAAGCCAGGCCTTTAGCCACAGCTTAACCATCTCGTCATTAGCGAGTCGGTCGTGATCGGGCCCGACGCCCGCGCGCGCCCCGGGTGCCTCGCTTGCGCTCGCTGCCTCTACGGCCTGCCTCAGCAGGCGCTCCGCCCACTGGAGCACCCAGCGGGCCGTGCGACGCGGGAGTGCACGAGCGGCCTGCCGCATGCGCTCGGCGATCGGCATCCCTCCAAGGCCCAAGGCATCCCACAGCTCCGCCGTGCCCCCCTGGGCGCACCAGATTTCTTTCGGGTGCAGGGCTCGCACGGTCCAGCCGCCCTCGGACCCTTCCAGGATCAGGGTGTTCGCATAGCCCTTCAACGGGTCGGGCTTCGCCCGTGCCGTATGGCAGGGCCCGCGCGGATCATGAATCACCACGCGCTGGGCCCGCCCGCCTCCCGCGGGCTGCCATGTGCCCCGCGGCCAAGGCATCATGCGATCCCCCGTCGTCGAGATCCGAGGGTCCACGAGCAAGGTGCCGTTGTCGAGGTCCAGGCGGAGCTCATCCAGCGGTGGCCGCCCTGCCTCCTTCCAGAGCTGGCAGAGGCCGCGTGGCTCCACGCAGGGCTGTCCCAGGGGGGGTACGGGGCCCGATGCCCGAACCCGTTCCCCGCAACCCCAAACCTGGACCGCCCGCGCGCGTGCCGTGACGTCGCCGAAGTGCGTGCACAGTAGGCGCGTCTCTGGGGAGAGTGCCACATAGCCAAGGCGCCGTAAGCGCGCCCCTAGTCGCACTGCAGCGTAGTTGACGGGGGCGTCGAGCAGCACGGCCAGTGGCCGAGTGGTGATCAGTAGCCGCTCCAGGCCCGTCGCTTCGCGTCCACCGGGGTCCTCCGATAGTGACACGCACAGCCAGCGGGTCCGCGGGGCCCCAGCGGGGTCCTCGGGGTGGTCCCCGTCGTCCGGGTCCCATCGGTCACCGACATCCCACGGCGCTAGCAGCGCCGACCCACCGAGGCTCTCCCATGCCTCCCCAAAGGGGGGCCACGCGGTTCCCACCTCCAGCAGCCGCGCCCCCTCGACCTGCAGGGGGGCGTAGCGTGGTAGGGCCTCCCGGGCTCCTTTGACTTGGAGTGCAGCCGCGCGCCAGGGCCCGTCGTCTCCTGGCATCCGCAGCTCGCGCTGGGCGGCCTCCTCCACCAGTTCGCCCCACGGAGCTGCCGGCGACAGCTCGGTCCATCCGGCCTCCGCCATCCGCTGGCGTACCTCCTCCACCGTGGCACGAGTAATGAAGTCGGCCAGCTCGTTGTGGTAAGTCCGTAAGTAAAGCCCGTCCAGGACCCGGAACTTGTACCGTAGCTCCAGCATGGCCAGGACTCGAAGCAGGTGGCGCGCCACCGCGTTCCGCGCCCGGCGGCGTCGCAGCCAGCGGCTGACATTGCTGTTGTCAGTGACGTACGGCAATAGCAGCTGGAACCAGTCCGGGCCCTTCTCGGCCGCCAAGGCTTTCAGACAGAGGAGTTCGACCACCGCGATGATCTCCCCCTCCCCCTGCCAAGTGACCCCAGGGGCGGAGCGGAGCGTCTCCAGATAGGGAGCCGCCTCCGCCACGATGTACTCGCGCGAGGACCAGTCCAGCGCACCGATCCGATCCAGGGTGGCATCGCCTCCCAGCCAGCGCAGCTTGCCGAGCGCCCCCGGGAGTGCGAGGGCCTCGCGAAGGCCTAGCAGGCCCTCGAAGGAGGTCTCGAAGTTACCCTCGACCGGCATCTCAAAGCAGACGCGCAGCCAATCCAAGGTCTGGTGCCAATCGTCCCACGCAGCCTCTACCATCTCGGGGTCGCCCGGCGGATGGACGTAGGCCTGACCTGGGTCACCCGACAGCATTCGGTGGACCGCTGGGAGCTCCAGGCTCAGGGCTGGAGCTGCGCAGGCGCAGAACTGGCCGAGCCCACTTAGCTCCCTCGCGGTTCGCAGCCGGACCATGCGGCAGCCGAAGCTCAGCTCCGGCTCCGCCAGTAGGAAGCGCATCTTCATGGCCTTGGGCTCCGGGAGTCCAACTCGCTCGCGCTCGAAGTCCATACTGAGCCCCCAGATAATCTGCGTGGTGGAAGGCTCCCCCTCGGCGTCCCTCTTGCTGACGTTCACTGCTTCGGACCCAAACACCTCACGTATGGAGGCATCCAATGCGTCGCAGGCCATCCACGGTCGGACCCCAATGTCGGGCTCCACCACCACAGGGTCATCCATGAGCCACTCCGAGTGGAAGTGGGTGGTGTCGTGCCAGTGCGGCTCCCCAGGCCGATAGCTCTCGTGGAGCTCCCTCGCCGCCAGGGCGAGCATCATGTAATTGCCTGGGGCTCCCGTCCACCCAAACACCATGGCTAGGTAAACGACTCTGACGTCCCCCTCGATGCCAGCGTGGGCCCCCGGTAACGAGGTGCCAAAGTCCCCGACGTCCGCCGGGGCGATGTCCAACCACTTGAAGGCCCGCGAGACGTCCCGCTTGGCGCAGAGGAGGCGCGCTCCGGGGTGGCGCGCGCGATGCCATACCGCCGTCCTCGCCACTTGCCGATGGCGTGGCTGGACGGCAGGCGGGTGGTCGCGCTTGTGTGTGGCGGCGTTGGCCGAGAGCATCGCATGGATCATACGCCCTTCGGACGATAAGGTTCTGTCCGGTAGCTGCTTCGGTACCCTCCCCAGCGGGGCTTCCACCAGCTCCGTCAGAAAACCCTCTGCCGCCTGGGACGCCACCAGGACGATCCCCCAGGTCACATCCGCCCATACCTTCTGGTAGGCCTCGTCGATGTGGGCTCGCACGCTGGGGTACGGTTGGGCTCGCTCGCGCCTCCGCGGCGCGCCCCGCCGCGCGGAGGCTCCCCCTTCCGCTAGCTCCCGGACGTACTCGAAGTGCTCTCGGCTTAAACACCGTCGCACCTTGTCCCCCAGGACGCCCCGAAGGGGGTTGCCTAGGCGCTCGTGGCGCGCGCGCCTAAGCAGCGCGGCCGCTTCCTTCAGGGACCCCGTCCGCTGGAGGAGCTGATCCCCCAGCCCTACCAGGGTCCGCATGGCTTCGGGGTCATACTCAGGGTGCTCCGTGCAGAATGTCAGGTAGACCGTGGCCAGCTCCGCCGGGCTGCACCCGTCGAGGTCCTCCGCGATATCTCTGGCCGGATCCTCGCAAGGGGGTCGAGTCTTGCCCGCACTCACCTCCCCCTGTGCCTTGCCCAATGGGGGCTTAGGAAGCCCCGCCAATGCTCGGTGCATGGCTGGGCTAAGCCTACCGCATTTTGAGCCGTCCCCTGAGGCCTGCAGGCGCTCGATTCCAGTGAAGTCGACGCCCTGCAGGCGCCCGGGCGCCTCCGCCCGGGCGATTTTGGGGGGCGCCCCCGGGCCATCCTCCCATATAGGCGCCAACTGCCGACGCAGTTGGCTCACCGACCAGCGGTGATAGGCCCCTTTCACCACCTTTGCCCACGCGGCGCAAAGGCGGGGGGCCCAAACCTGCGCCTCCTTGGTGCGCTTAATGCCCGAGCCCGGCACGTGATCCTTCAGCTCGACGTGGTGGTGGTCACGGGGGCAACGTCGCGCCAACAACAGAGCGTGCAGATACAGCCGGGGGCTGACGAGCCACCAGCTGCCCTTGCGATAGCGGCTCTCTGGCGCGTCGGACGGGGCCTTACCCCAGGCGCACATGTGGATCGGGACGATCATGGCCCCCGTCGCTCGACGCAGCTCGTGCATCGGGGCCTGGTCCCAAATCTTGGGGTAGCGGCCCGAGGGGCAGGAGGACTCGATGAGAAACTCCTTGCCAGCGTCGTGTAGGATGCGGCAGGTGTCGCACGTGAACTGTGTGTGGCTGTTACCCACGCGCTCGAACTCTTTGGAGCCATCCCCCTCGGGGTGCTCCCACGTGCGGGTGCCCTGCGGGGTCCCGCCCGGCTGGGTCATGAGCCCGAGGTCGGTGCACGAGCCACACGGGGTACCCCAGCACCAAACGTTGGCCACGTCGGGGCCCATGGGGGTCCGTGCGGCCTCCTGTAGGCGCGCGCGGACCGCTGGGTCGAGGGTGTCATGATCCGGCCGTGGGCCGGATTCTCGGAGGGGGTCGTCGTAATATTCGATCGGTTCCAGCACCCGGATGCCCTCGGCGCGAAGCGCGGCCGACCAATTTCCCGAACCGGCGTACACCTCCTGGGCGATCAAACCGTACGCGAACGCGGGGTCGTGTCGAAGTGGCATCGCGTTCGCCTCCAGGAGGCGTGCCTGGACGTCGGCTGGATGTTCCCCGAACGAGGCTGGCGCGCGTCCCACTGCGCGGCCCGCCCGACCTTCCGCTGCCTTGCAGTGGGTGCAGGGCGCGCTCTTGCCCGGGACGGTGGGTTCAACGTCCGGGCCTTCATCGAGCATCTCGCGCCAGCCGACACTTACGATCTCGCGGGACAGGCGTCCTGCGTGCCCCCAGCGCTGGCCTAGGGCCGCCGCCTCCGCGTGGGAGCGTGGGCGCAAGGCGCGCATATGGCCGCGCCAGATCAGGAGCGGAATTACGTGATCCTCCGCGCCGACGCCCGTTCCCATTAGGTGGTCCACGCATAGGCGCCCACTGCCGTTGACACGGTGCACCTGGAGCGTGACGGCGTCGAGGTCGGCGACAGGGCATGCTGCCAGGCAGCGATAGTCCTTGTCGTGGTGCGGGTGCACCGCATCGTGGACGTAGGAGCGGACATCGGCCTCCAGGGCCGTGATCCACGGCGGGGAGTCGCCCAGGGCACGCAGGGCCTCGTGGGCCTCCTCCCATAGTGCATGGCGATACGTCGCGGCCAACTGCTGCACCGCGTCCGGGCTGGGCTCACCTGTGCCCTCGCCCGCGCGTAGCAGGAGCACCCCCGCAGCTACGTGCAGTAGCAGGCACTGCCGCTCCTCGGTGTCGCCCACCTCCAGGCCCATCGCCTGGCCCATCTCCTCTGTAGGGCCGAGGCGGTCCCGATAGTCGATGAAGTCCCACTGGATGCGGGTGTCCCCGTCCCAGAAGGTATATGACCCGCGGCCTATCAGCCCGCCGGGGTCCCACGCAACCGGGCCAACCTCGGCCCCGCCCTCGGTGACGTATCCTGCGGCGCAGCTAAGCGCCTCATGCAGGTCGGCTGCCTCGCTGCTGAGACCCCGATGGCCTCGGTCCACGGCTTCCTCGAGGGCTCGCTCCAGAGTAAGCCGCTCCCCGCGCAGGCGCGCCCCCAAGACGCGCCCGCGCACGTGGCTCTGCAAGTACTCGCTGGCCCCCTTCAGAGGTGCGAAGATGCCCTCGGCTTCGAGCTCCTGCATGAGTTTGAGGCGAAGCTCCGGCCCATCACCCGCGGGCTGGGCGTCCCAAGTGGCCGCCGCGCGCGGGCGGTCGTGGTCTTCGAGCCATCCGAAGTCGGGGCCCTTAACCGCTTCCCGGAGGTCGGATTCCATCGCGGTAAGCTGGAGCGCGGTGTAGTCGTCCGGGGCCTGCCCCGGGCCCGGGTCGCCCGCTGCTCGCGAGCCGCCGCCACGGCCCCGGCCCTTTCCTTCTGGGAGTCAGGGGGAGCAGGTGGGGACGTGTCCTCGCCAACCTTCTCGGCCTCGGCTGCCTTGGCTTGCGAGCGCAGCTGCGCAATCATCCCATCCACCTGCTTGGGATCGATCCGGGGCGTCCCAAGGAGCCCCCCGCGCCTCGTGAGCTGCATGACTACCGAGTAGTCCAATCCGCGCGTTGACTTGATGGGGTCATGGGAGTTAGGGCAATCGCAAGCCTTCCGCGAGCAGCCCATGTGCGCGGTGGCCCCCCAGCAGATAGGGACGTTGTCTTTATTGCGGGGCGCATGCGCCACGGATCGCGTCCGCTCCGGGCGTGTTAGTTCCTTGCCCGCTGGGTACGCCCTCTTGGGGGCTGTCCCCGCTGGGGCCCCGGTGCCCGCCTTGGGCCCCGCCTTCGGCTGGGGCCCAGCCCCCGCCTTGGGCCTGTCATCCCCCTGCGCCGTGGGCCGGGGATCGCCCATTTCCTCGCTCCCTCCCGCTTTGGGCGGTCGCTTCGTGAGGTGGGCGTTCAGCTGCCCATTGAGGAGGCGCGTGAGTGCGGCCTTGCGCCGGGGCACGACCACCTGCTGGTAGTAGGCGTTCGGGTCCCCGAGGTCGAACGTTCGGGGCAAATCGTAGCCGTTCTCCGGCATGAGTAGGATATACTTGATGTCCTCCCTCCTCGGGTTCTCGGTGTCGAGCTCTCGACAGAGTCGGCGCCTCAGCTCCCGCAATTCCTCGACCCAGGTGCTTCGGAGCTCTTCCCACAGATCCTTGACCCAATGGTCTGGGAACTCCGATGGGTCCCTCTCGAAGGCCGCCTCCAAGAACCCCAACGACCGCCGACGCTCCGCCCCGTGTGCGACCCCTATGATGGACTCGAACATCTGGATCTCGCACCGGGCCCTCTTGAACCAGGTCGCCATGTGGGTGGCGGGCCGTTGGCGGGGCTCCAGCTTGTCGTCCACAGGGAGCCGATAGCCATCGAAGTCCTCGTCACGCGCGGGGACGCAGTCGTCCACCGCCAGGTCGTGAGGGCCCGTCCCGAAGGCGAGCGCCGCGTAGCCGTGTGCCACACGGTTGGTAACCAGGCAGGGAAACCCGATCGTCTTGAGCGTGCTCTTGGAGTGCGCACACATGCGCTTGAGTGAGTCGAACAAGTCCTTCCCCGTGATACCCTCGCAGGCCTCAACCACGAAGGTGTTGCATCCCCGGGCTATGTAAAGATCGAGTTCCTCGTCCCGACCGATCCCTGCCCTGGTGCCCCGGGCCTTCTTGTCGCCCTCGGTGGCCCGCGCCTGCCGCTCGGCGGCGAGGACGTGGCGTTCAGTGAGGCGGTTCTGGCGATCCAGGCGCTCGATAATCTGGGCTTCGGCCTCGACTGTAAGCCCGCCCAGGGCGCCCGCCGCCCCGGCGTCGTCTGGACCCCCAGCTCGCTCCCCACCCAGGCCGCCCCCGTGGGGCGTCTGGCCAGTGAGGTGGCCAAGGACCGAGGCCCCGTCGAGGAGCGGATTGGCCCCACGGGCGGCCCCCCCGCGTCCATCGCGTGCCAGCAGGTCCCGATCACCCAGCAAGCCCCGTCGTGGGCCCGTGGGTTGGATGGGGGGCATGGCACCGAAGAGCTCGCGTCGGGGTCCCTGCTTCGGGCTGGGATCCCGTCCCCGCGCCGAGCGACTCCGCGAACCCTCACGTGAGAGGCTCCCCTGCAGGGGAACCTTGTCGGCGGCCGCAGCACGCTCCCGCGCGCGCGCTTCCAGCTGCGCATCCTCCAGATCCGCGAGGGCGCGCTCTAGGTCGGACCCCAGTGGGCCCGCCGCTGCCACCTGTGCGACCCTCCGCCGCAGCTGCCGCTCCGCCTGATCAAGCGGAACCCCGAGCAGGTCCGCGGCCATACCTAATGCACTGAGAGCCGCCGCTTGGCCCCCCCGTCCTTTGAGATCCTCGGCTCGCAAGGAGTCCGTGAACATTTCGAGCGGGTCGGGCTCCTCGGCGTCCTCGCTCACGCCGGCGGCGGCCGCCGCTAAGCGCGACAGTGCCGCCACGGGGGCGGGACGGGGCAAGCCCTCCATCCCGGGCGCAGGCGGCGCCCCCTGCGCGCCACCCCGCCGATGGTGGCCGAGTGTGCGCACAGGGTCGTGCTGCAGCTGCTGGCGCTCCGTGTTCGTCAGGTAGCGCCGCCTCCAGCCGCTCGCGCTTTCCACGTCCACACCGTCCCACTGCTCCTGGCGTAACATCGCCAGCAGATCCTGCGGGATGTGGTGGGCGATGACACGCAACCCCACTTCCCGAGCCCCTTGGGGGACCTCGTACAGCAGCCGATTGATCCAATCTATCGGGTAGCGCCCGTCCTCCAGCGGAGGGGGGTGCCGTACGACCTCGCTGGCTGGGACCTCCACCCTGACGCCCTCGAGGCTAGTCCCGATGATAAGTCTGGCGTCCCCGCCAGTGCCCCGTGCGTCGAGCCCCTCGCATTCTCCCAATAGAATAAACCAAGGACTCGCCGGGGGCGCGCCGTACGCCTCCTCGGCTCCCCGAGGGTCGCCCGGGAGTATCGGGCAGACCTTCACGAGTAGGGGCTCCTGAAGCCACCCGTGGTGGGCGATCCGATCGCCCGGGGCCCCGCGGTCGGCAGACCGTGAGCGTCCGCTGGCCCTAGCTTCCGCGGAGCGTGTGCGACGCGGCTGCGGCCCCGAGGTTAGGGCCTGCGCCCCCGTGGGCTCCACATCGACAGATGGGGCCACGGCGGGCGGTGGCGGTGCAGCGGGGGGAGGTAGAGGCGGGGGGTAGACCGGCTCGGGCGCAATGCCAACCCCATCGGCAGCGTGCGCGGTCCAATCGCGCACCCTGGCGGGGCTTGGAGCCCGCGCCCGCATGCGACGGCGCAGGCCCCCGAGGATCCCAGGTTGGACCGTCGCCTCGACGCGCACGGTGTGACCCTCGTCCCGTCGGAGATGTTCCCCGCACATCGGGGCCCCCCCGCAGCTACCCTTCGCCATGCGGAGACAAGTGGGGAGGCTGCACTTGCGGCCGATCAGGGTAGACCGATACTTCTGCGCATGGTGGGCGCAGAGGTGCACCTGTGCATTGAGACAATGCCCCGGCCGAGGAACGTCCGACACCTCCGCGTCCTCCTGTAGCAGGACAGCGGCCTCCTGCATCCCTCGGTCGCCGCACCCCTCCGGCTGGAGGGGGCGTGCGCCACCCGCGAGCTGCGCCCCAACTTGTGCGGCTTGGCAGGGGCGCTCCTCCGCCTCCACCTCGCTCTCCGAGTCGATGTCCAGGCGGCGATAGCCCGTGGCGTCGGTGATGTAGCGGGGCTCCGGCCGGCCCCGGCACAGCCATCCGAGTACCGACCAGGGTGAGCAAAGCAGCCACTTGACGACCCCGAATACCTTCCGGAGTCCCACGCCGACTGCCCGGCAGGCCGTGGCCCTTCCGTGCTCAGCCAAGTCCACGATCTGTGTGTGGTCAATGGCCGCGTACTGGTCGACGTGCATGGGATGCGCCACTGGACAGGAGGCGCACTCGACAGCACGACATAGATGCACATTCCCTGTCTCCTCGAGGTTCAGCCGCCACTTGCGACTGGTGCACCCCAGGACCTGCCCGATCTTGATGTTGAGCCCGTGGCGGTCCAATCGGTACCGGTCCGCGAAGTTGCAGCTGATGCGGGCCACCTGCCCGTGCTTACGCAGCAGCACGTGGTTGTACGCCCGATTGGTCCCTCGGCCGCGGACCCCCTTTGTGTAGAACTCTGTCTCCACCACGCCGCCCAAGCCCGGCCCGCGCCAGCGCACCAGCAAGGGGGTCGGAGGGGGTGGGGGAAGATGGGCGCCAGGCCCATCCCCCCCGCGTCGCTGGCAGCACCGGGTAATCTGGTACCACGCCCAGCGGAGTCCCCCGGCAGCCCACAGCATAGGCTGGGCTGCGGTGTTGACGATGAAGGCCAGGGCACCCAACACGAACGTGAAGATGCCTAGGGCAAAGCATAAGACCGCGGTCTCCCACCAATACCCAAGCATCTTGACGCCCAGGCGGTCGACGGCGGATCCAAACCATCCGCCACTCGTGCGGATCGTGCCCGGGTGGTCGGGGGAGCTTACCCACGCTCCATAGCCCACGACCTCGAAGACCCAGGCTGCGAAGCCCCAACCGGGACCCGGCCCTGCCTCCGGGGGTGGTGTAGGTGGCGGCGGCGGCGGTGGGGGTTCGCTCCGGCCAGCCCACCAATGGGGCAGGTGCGGGACCCAACCACTCCACCCCCAATACCCGTCCGGCCCACGCGGCAGGTCAGGCTCACCATCGCCCGTCCGGTTTCCCGGGGCGGACGGCTGCCCAGGCGCGCCCGTGGGCTCGTTGTTACCTCCGTATGCCGGCGTAGCTGGGCTGCCTGTGGGCTCGCCCTCGCCTACGCGCCCGATGCCCGCGGTCGTGGTCGTTGTAGTCGACCCTGACCGCGGCGGCGGTGGGACGCCCGGCGTCCCCGGGGGCTTGGCCTGCGGCCCTCGCCCCTTTCCCCCTGCAGGCGCGGGCTTGGCGGGCGGTCCTCGCCCCTTGCCTCGCCCCCCACCGCCTGCCGGCGGCGCTGTCGGCCCGGGCAGGGCTGGCGGCGTCGGCGCTGGGACCTCATGTCCCCCGCGCCCGAATGGCAGCCAGCCAAGTGCCCCTTGGACCGTAAGAGCGCCGCCCGCAACCAAGATCATCAGGTGCGCCCCCAGGAAGCCCACAGCCATGGCACCACAGGCGCGCTACCTAGTCCGCGGACTAGCACGGCTGTGGTTATGGCCGCCCCGCGGCCCCCTGGAACACCCGCGCGTCGGCCAGAGCCGAACGCTACGGACCCAAAATGGCTACCTGAGCCCACACCCCCTCCCACTTAACCTGCAGTCTACAACCAATCAGACTATACAAAAATCCCTTTGGGGCCCGTCGAGGTCCGCCCGCGTGCCGTGGGGCTCCTGGATGCACGCGATGGAGTGGGGAGAGAGGAGACTAGACAACTGACTGTACTTCTTCTGACTGCTACGGCGATCACTCCATTGAGACATGAACAATGATTGGGCATTCCAAGAGACAATACTAAGAGCCGAGGAGGAGGAGGGGAGGCAGAAGGCAGCTGCTGAGCTGCCAGGCGAAGGCAAAAAGGGCGCAGAGACAATTGAAGGGAAAGCGGCCTGGACCCCAATCACAGGCGGCAGCACGGAGGGGCTCACATCATCTCGGGAGGCTCGCTGGGGAGCGCCCTAGCGCCGGGTGGCGCCGAGCTGGTTGGTGGCGTCGTCGACGATGGCGTCGACCTGAGACGCCTCAATGCCCCACTCCTTCAGCTCATCGTAATGCGGGAGGAACTGCTCTACGCCCATGCCGCCGTGGGAGCGCGAAACGAGAGGCCAGACCTCGGTCTCATCAAGCGCCATCATCTGGCCCTTGAAGCCGTTGACTGCGAGCTTGGACTTGCCGCCCCACAGCGGCGAGCGGACCAGCAGGTCTTTCAGGGGCTGGTATATCTTTGAGAAGTTCTGCTGCCGAAGACGAACGGGAAGCGGGAGGTCACCTCGGCATCGAAGCGGTGTGATACCTCCATTCTTTGGGTCACGCCAGGCCATCTTACTCTCGTTGGCTGCGTGCATGAACTGAATGGCTGTGGCCTCCGGCGGGGACTGGATTTCATAGCTCTGAGAGACACCTTTGAACGTCGCTTCGACATCTCGCAGGAGAACGGGAAACCTCTACCTCAGCTGGTCGTACTGTAGCTCGCGAGCCTTTGCCAAAACAGGACGAGGCCATGTGCCTATGTACTTCTTCTTGGGGTTGCTGGGGCATCTGGAGGCGCGCCGATTGGACCACCTCTATGGCCAGGAGGATGCTCACTCCCAGCGTGACTTGGAGCGGTCGAGGCAGCCGACGAGGAAGCACCTAGCTTCAGGTGGTCGATCTGCTTTTGCTGCTCGGTGAACTGGTGCTGTATACTTTCTGCCGTGTGGTCAAGGCGAGAGGATAAATTAATGATGGGCTCCTCGTGATGACCAAGCTTGTCCCACGACTTGTTCTGTCCAGCTTGGAACTCCCCGACTATTGCAGTTGAGAAGGCCTCCATCATGGACTCCATCTTCTTCAGCATGGCTGACTGGGACGAAGGCTCGGAACTTCGGCTCCGACGCTCGCTTGATGTAGATCTGGACCCGCCACGGCGGGAGTGTCTGGCTCCGACTGGCATGTGTCTCGGACTGCCAGACGATTCACGTTGGGCACGGCGGCGACCCATTGCGGCCGATGTACACTGAACTGCAGGACAAGGTACCGTACGCAAAATGCGTGTGTGGTCGGGGGAAAATGAATGCGGAGGACCCCTGTCCATTGGGGCGCTCTCCAGGGCCTCACTCGCGCGCGGCGGGCAAGGCCACTCGAGACGGAGGGTAAGTTCCCGCAAATGGCCTTGAGCCAAAATGGCTTGAGCCAAAATGGCTACGGAGAAGGAGGAGGAGGAGGAGGAGGAGGAGGAGGACGAGGAGGAGGAGGAGGAGGAGGAGGAGGAGGACCCCATACCCCTTCAACTTAAGGTGGTGGTAGTGAAAAACAGGCCCATCACTGCCGCCCCCGCGAAGCGGCGGGGCCCCGCCTCTGGGTCCAGTGGCTCCGTCTCCTCGCCCTCGCCTGCAAGGCCGGCAGCGGCAACGGGCACCGGCCGCTGGGCGACCACGCCGGCGGCGGCGGGGGGGTCCCGGGTCACCGCTGCGAGGCGGAGGTCTGCCCATAACCGCCACGTGGGCGATCCATTTTGGGGGATGCCAGCGGGCGGCAGGTATGGACAGACTTGGCCCCCGCAGCGCCCGAATAGATTTACATGAACGTGATGCACACGTATGCCCATATGTTACACACATTCGCCAACGTGCTCCCCCCCAGAACACTGTGTGTTTCTAGCTGTATAGGTTGTGCCATATGCGTCGAACGTTATGGGCAGTGCAAGTCATGTGATGCCAAATATGCTGAAGCAGAAGAAAAATAAAGCGGATAACGAGGATCACCGCGGGGACGTTTAGAAAGGAGGTGACGCAGGTGGGGTTGCCACACCTTGCGATGTGTGCGGCGCAAGAGGGTGTTCCACATCCTGCGATTGCAGTAGGAAGCGACTCCGAAACCAATTGTTTGGAGGATGTCGAGCGAAACTGCCGTTTCGGAATATGCGAGGACAACTTTGAACACGTCAGGTCTCAATGTTGAAGGGTTGCCTCACGCGAAGCAGCTGTTCCCCTCTAAGAGCGTCGTCCGAAACCATTGGACACCATTGTGTGCTTGACGGTTTTACGTAAACATGGTTGAGAACAAACAATGTTGTTGGACTGTGACGTCGCGATCCGCGTGAGTGGTGCGTCCAATTGACAGGTTGCGGATGTCATCAGCGAAACGGCAAAAAGAAATCTCGGACGGGACGGCTTCAATTAATCGCCTGTGATTTCTAGTCCTTCGGAAAGATCGTATTCTATTGTGTGTTGTGTGTGCGTGTGTTGTGTGTTGTGAATTATATGAGTTGCCTGTAGATCATGTGCATCCTGCTTGATGCGTGGAGTCTGTACGTTGCTCGTGTCGGGCGTGTTGTGTGTGTGATGTGCGCGTGTTGTATGTAAGTGTGTGTGTGTGTGTGCTAGTGTGCGCTATGTGTGTGTGTGTGTGTTATGAGTTGTCGGTGTTGACCGTGGTCCGTGTTGTGTGTTTGTGGTGTGTGAGTTGTGTTGTGTGTGTTCTGTGCGTATCCGCTCCATCAATATTGCGGTGTACGTCGGGGCTCGATGGTAGCAAAATGTCTCAAACAAAACTGCTGGGTTCTAAACGACGCGCCGGCCAAAAAAACACGACGCGTGGAGGATATTTTCAGCGGCATTGCAAGTCTCTAAATGACGCTTTCAAAACTATTGAATTCCAAAGCGTCCCGAAAGCGTCATGTTATACATGTTGGAAAAAAGGTGTGTCTGTGCAGTGTGACGCCGCGATATGAGTGAGGGGTGACACCGACGTTAGAATTCTGAAGATGGCCTGAGCGAAGCGGCCAGAACAAACAACCGCGACCTACATAACAAGTATATGTGAGCTTGGTTCGCCATACGTGAACCAATATCTCTCTCTCTCTCTCTCTATATATATATATACACATAGATATAGAAAGATATGTGCATACCAATGTGAATTCATATTCATATATTTATAAACTATAGATGTATATAGAAGGGCACGCGCGTGCCCAATATCATTCAACATACGTGCAATGTGTGTGCGCGTGAGGTGCGCAACTATTGTGTTATATGTGTTGTGCATCGTGTGCGTGTGTCGGATGTTGTGAGTGCGCAATGTAAATAATGTGTATGTTCAATGTATTCAATGTGTTACGTGTGATGCGTGTTTTGTGAATGTGTGTATGTGTGTCTGTTTGATGTGTGCGTCGTGTGTTGCGCGCGTTGTGTTTGAATTGTGTGCGACGTTTGTATGCTGTGTGCGCGTGTGCGTTTCGACTGGGTATGCCTTGCCGCTGTGGGCGATGCCACGAATACCAAAAACGTGTGCGTGTGTGAATGTCTGTGTGTGCATTTGTCGCGTGTGTGTGTTCAGGTGTTGTGTGTGCTGTGTGTCCTGTAGATTCGATGTGCGCGTGGTGCACGTCGGAGCTCGATCTTGGGAGGGCGTCTCTGGCGCAACTGCATTGGGACTGGGAGAATCGCGTTGAAGAAAGAGCTTGGAGGACGCCCTGGACAAAACTGCAATGCTCAAATAGTCGGGCTCAGCGCCAGTAGATTCCATTGCTGAGAACGGAACTGATTTTGGACCGTGACGTCGCGATCTGCGGGTTCGGTTCTATCGGTTCTCGGGGTGTTCAGGATGCCCCGAGCGAAACTGCCAGAAACTGTTCTTCGGCGCCCGCGGTCAAAGGCCCAGTTAGACGGGTAACAAAGTGGAGAGGCCGACCGAGACCCCATCCCTGGTTGGATGGAGGCCCTTGCCAAGCCTCCTCCACATCGCACTCTTGTGCGACTCCGCGAGTGGCTCGCACTTTTTGCCGAGCTGCACTCCATCGCGGAGGTGCGCATGTGAATATCTACATCCGCCGATCCGGCGCGTGAGTTTCTGATCGGGGCCGGAGCTCGCTCGAGCTTCGCTCTGCCGGGGGGAGCGCCATCCGCGACGCCGTGCAATGCTCGGGGGCGGGGGGGGGCGCGCCATTCCCGACGCCGTTCAGCGCTCGGGAACCGGGGCGGAGCTCGCTCTGCAGGGGCGCCGGGGGGGGGGGGGGGGGGGGGGAGGGGGGCGCCCTTCCCGACGCCATCGTTGCTCGGGGAGCTGGGGGGGGAGTTCGCTTCTGAGCTCGGGGGGGGGGGGGGGGGGGTGCGCCATTCCCGACGCCGTCTAGTTCTCGGGAGTCATGGCCTCGAACGCTCTTCAGTGGGCGGGAGAGGGGAGGGGCGCCATTTCCGACGCCGCTCAGTGCTCTGCAAAGGAGAAGGTGGGGGCGGGGGCGCCATTCGCGACGCCACTCAGCGCTCGGGGGCCGGGCGGGAGGCTCGCTCTGCAGGGGGGGGGGGGGGTGGGGGGGGGGGGGCGCCGTTCTGGCGCGATTCAACGCTCGGGAGCCACCGGGGGGCTCGCTCTGCAGAAGAGGGAGCGGGCGTTCCCGACTCCACCCAGTGCTCGGGGGCCGCGGACTTGAACTCGCGCGCTCTGCAGAGCGCCCCCGGAAGAAGGCGCGCAACAGCTATTTCGCATTTCGCGGTTTTAGTGGTGACTCGCGCGAGAGCGTCACTTTCGAAGATCCACAGCTTTCGCAACCGATTTCCACGCGTTCATCTTATGAGAACGTTTCGGGCGTAGGCTGCGTCTTCAGCGCGCGCGGTCGCCCGCCCCCATGGCATGCGGGGCGCCCCGTATCGGCGGCGCTGACCGAAGTCCACTACAATGCATCACCATCATCGGACGGCTCGGGCGCCGCGTACGATTGGCGCCTCCGCATCTGCCTGGCCCCCATCGAACGACAGGGCACAGGGCCTGGGGCCGAGCAAAAACCGCGAAGCCCCCTAGGGACAAAATCGCGAATAGACCGGCACATCAAACACACAAAAACACCAAATACGAACATCTACCCTTTCTGACTCACTGCGAAGGGTCGGTTTCTCCGGGGGGGCCCTGGGCACCAATGAAAAGTTTGGAAGCTCCGACGCCCTCGTTGCTCCTCCGCGCGCGCGATGGAGGAGGCCGCGAGCCCGCGCGCGCCGCAGTCGCCCGCCGCGGCTTCGCCCGCCGCCGCCCCCCGAGCGCCGCGGCTGGGCGAGGGGCCTGACCGAAGCGCAGGGCGGGGGGCGGGGCGCCTCCGAGGCCTGCCGCCTCAGGAGCGGACCGAGGCCGCCACGAGGAAGCCTGTCCGCCGAGCCCCCTCAGCC
Organism: Prorocentrum cordatum; assembly: GCA_963575745.1. Classification (NCBI taxonomy): domain Eukaryota; class Dinophyceae; order Prorocentrales; family Prorocentraceae; genus Prorocentrum; species Prorocentrum cordatum. The sequence continues at coordinate 34,913 of CAUYUJ010000690.1, forward strand.
GCAGGCTGGCATGCATGACCGATGGCTCATCCGCTATTGCAAGGCGCCGCGCAGCCCGCAGGGACAAGCCGACCCCTGCAGCTGCACCGCCCCGGCCTGGAGCATCGCCATCTCGCGGCACATCGCGACCTCGGCATCGGAAGTCGCGATGCGCAGGCGGCAGTGGCGCTGGTCGTGCGCGTCCTTGCGTTTGGAAAAAAACTTCACCACCCCGCGACAAGACTGCTGGTCTGTAAACTTCTCGCGCATCTCCCGGGCGGGGCGCGCCAGCTCGAAGCCCTGGGCCTCGACGGAATTGGCCGGGGCCCGCGCCGCCGCCTCCGCCCGACGCACTGTGGGCGGCCCCGCCCAGTGGACCTCGGGGCTCCGTCCGCGGCGCGCGGCGCCGTGGCCCTCGCCCGCTTCCTTCGCGGCCTCGACGACTGGATGGTCACGTAGGAGCTCGATCGCAAGGTAAGTGGTCGACTCAAAATCTCGGATCTACAGGTCGCGGGCGAAGACCGGGCGGGCGAGCAGCTTCGAGGTCACCTCGAAGTCCTCCAACCGCTTCGCCGCTCGCTTGGCCGCCCCCTCCGCCGCGGGCTGCGCCGTGCCAGGCCAACCGGCTGCGCCCTCGCCCTCGGCCTCCTCCACTTTCGCCCCTGCTCCGCCCCGAGGCGCCGCTGCGCCCCCCTCGAGGCTGGAGGCCCGCCGGCCGCCGGAGCAGCCGCGCCGCCAGCTTGCCCCGGAGCGCCCGCTGGGGGAGCTCGACCGCCATGCCAGCGCAGAAGGGGCGCAGGAGATCGCGCGGGCGCAAGCTGAGGCCGTCGGCCACCGAAACGCCCCTCGAAGAAGCGGCTGCAGCGCGATGGCGACGTCGGAGACCGAGCTCCGCGCGAGAGGGCGGACCATCTCAGCCGGGGCGACCGGCGTCGGCGATTTAAGCGCTAGCCCGTGTCGACCGCAGCCTCGGGGCCAAGCGAACTGAGCACGCTGCGCGGCAGAAGCCCGGGAGGCAAGAACACTGAGACATAATCCACACTGGTGAAACAAACAGAGCGAAGCCTCCACATACCGACATCGGCGCCTCCTCCTCTTGCTCTTCCCCCCCCTCCCCTCTTCGGCTGCTTGGCTCCGCTGGGGCCCCAAGGGGCGCTGCGCGCGGTCGACTCGCCGCCGCGCCATCCGCGGCGCGGCGATCAAACAACCCAAAAAACGCATCAAACACAGCTCCGCGCGCCCCCTCACCCCGCAGCTCCTGACAAACGAAATCAAAGCCCCCGATAGCGATGAAACTAGCAGCTAGCAGGCTCGCGACCAAGGCGGAAGTCGCCGCCGCGCAAAGCCCGCCAGCGGTGCCCAACCGCAGGCGCCGCCTCGCGCGCGGGGGGGCTGAGCAGCCCGGCCTTGCACGCGCAGCACCCGCGGGTCCAGCCGTGAAACTTCGTCGCGACGGGCGCCGTGGGCGAGGGGCCCCGTCGGGCGCATCACGCACTCCGCCAGAAAATGCCCCCGCTCGGAGCCAACCAACAGCGCCCTCACGTCGTCCACAAGGCACTGGCCCATGGGGGGCGACCTAAGGCCCGGCCGCCCGCCCGCCAAAGGAATCTCTTGCAGCGCGAAAGGCAGCTGACCGAACAACGGTCCGAGGGGTGGCGCAGCATGCGGATGTAGAGGCCGAGACGCATGACCCGGGTCTCCGACTCAGCGTCGGCCATCTGCAGCATCTGGCGGATGACCTGGGTGGGCATCGCCCTGTGCTGGTAGCCCTCCTCCGCCGAATAACTGCGAGTAGAAAAAAAAAAAAAAAAAAACAATAGGTGAAAAAAAACAAAAAAATAAGAAAACGTAAAAACAGTAAAAAATCGAAAAAAAAAAAAGAAAAAAAAAGAGAAAAAAAAAAAAAAACAAATATAACAAAATAAAGAAATAAACGAAAAAAAGAAAAAAAAAAATAAAATAAAGTAATAAAAAAATAATCAATAAAAAAAAGAAAAAAAAAAGAAAAAAAAAGAAAAAAAAGAAAAAGAAAAAAAATAAAAAAAAAAAAACAAAAAAAAAATAAAATAAAAAAATATAGAAAAAAAAAAAAAAAAAAATATAAAAAAAATAAAAGAATATAAAAAAAAAATAAAAAAGAAACAATAAAAAAAAAAAAAAAAAAAAAGAAAAAGAAAAAAAAAGCCAAATAACAGCTCAAAACACGAAAAAAAAAAAAACATCACATAAAGATAAAAAACAAAACCAAACAATAAAAAAAAAGGCCCTCGCCCCCGACGCAAACCTGCCCAGTCGGATAGCATCGCGGCGGAGCGTCCGCAGCCGCGACGACGCCGGCGCCGCTGCCACCGCCCCAAAGAGTAGGGCCCCAACCACCTTAGATCGGAAGACCTGCCAGACCGTCTCCACCGAGACCTCGGACATCCAGGAGCGATCCACTTCCAAGAAACTCCGGCGGCCGCAGCGACGCGCGCCTTAAACTCCATCGCCTGGCCCCCCTGGCAGCGCATCGTCGGGCCCAGATGCCGTGCGACCACAAAACAAATTGCCTTCTTGCCGTGAAGCGCCCGCGCCTGGGCGCAAGCGCCAGGTCCGCGGAAGGCGCGCATAGCGCGCAGCTTCGCGATGTTCTGCGCGCGGCCACTCTGCTCCAGCAGGCGGCCCAACAGCGAGACAGACGCCTCGCGTTTGGCAGCGACATTGTCGCGGCACCAAGGGACGAAAAACTTGCGCAGATCGCCCGCGAACATCTTCGGGCCGAGGTCGAGCGCCATCTGGGAGACGACGGGCAGCGCCTCCAGCGCGTCGGCGCCGGGCCGCACGGAGTCCGCGACGGCCCACTGCAAGGCCACAGGAGAGAAGACCTCCAAGAAGAGCGGTGGCCCTGCCGAGTCGGCGACGAGCACCCCCTGGCCGGTCTCCATGCGCAGGATGCGCTCCGCCGCCTCGACCTCGCAGCTGTAGCCCCTGACTTTCTGCCCAACGATGCCAGCGTCCGCGTCCAGAAACATCTGGTCGAGGCCCTGCTCCATATCGTCCAGCGACGGGCGCTGCAAAACATTGCCGAGGTCCTTGGAGCTCGCGTCGCCAGTCCGCGGCGCGCAGCCCGCTCGGCCACCGCCGCCGTCGCAACGAGGGCCCCCTCGCGCGAGCGCCGGGGGGCGAAGCCGAAGTCCATGTGCGACGCCTTCTCGCGCTTCGGTCGCGCCTTCAGCATGGGCGCGCGCGCCTGGCCGACAGGGCGCATTGCGTGGATGGCGTGGCCAATGCCCGCCGCTCGCGACCGCGAGCAGGCCGGCGGCGCCGCGGGGCACGCGGGGATCAGCGCGAAGTGCTGCCGCAAGCGGGAGGTGCACGGGTGCGTGCTCGGAGGCTCGACTCGGTAACCGATGCCTTCGCCTCTGGCGACAGCGATCTGCGGCGCCAGGCGCATGCGCCATCGGCATCTTCCTCCGCGTCCGATCCTCGAATTCGGCTAGGTCGCGGTCGGCCGCCTCCTGAACCTCCACAACGGGGGGGCGCCGAAGGGGAGGGCCTTGTCGTAGCTGTTCGCGGCGCGGCCGCTGATCCAGCTCCGCGGCCGAGTTGCCGCCCTGGCGCCCCGCGCTCTTCATCGTCGGCCGCCGGACTGCAGCCGCGCGCTCCAACCTCGGCGCGTTGTAGACCCGACGCCGAACCCCAAGCGACCGCTCGCCCAGCAGGCGCGCCATCCTCCACATAGTGGCAGCATCGCCAACGCGTTCCGCCTCAGCCACGGCATCGCTCCGCATCTTGCGTGGGCGTCGCCTGTGCTGTCGCTGGAGGATGCGCAGGCGCCCCGTGGCCTCCTTCAGCTTCTCCTGACATCGGGTGAGCTGGGCGTCCGCCTGCTCGTCCTGGGCCTGGGGCTCTCTCGCGCGCCTGAGGGGATTTCTGTCCTCCCTCTCGCGATCGCCCTCAAGGGCGTGGGTGGTGCGGATAGCGGCCCGCTCCATCAGCAGGCACTTGCGAGCAGCGGTTGCCCTCTCGATGTCCTCTGTGTCGTACCGCTTGAGGCCAAAGTGTTCCAGACTCGCATGCCGCACCGCACCAGCGAGATCGCCCCACGCCTCGCCGGGTCCATCCTCCTCCTCGAACGCCCTCGGGGGGAGCAAGCTGCATTTGGACTCCAGCGTCTCGAGGAAGGCAAACATGCCTTTGTGCTGCTTCATCGCCACTATGCGCTCGTCCAAATTCCACTGCACCCGCCGGGTCTTGGACATCGGACACCATATCAGGATGCCAGGATGCACCGGTACAGCCATGACTGCGACAAGCAAGGGGGTGTGGTCACGGCGCCCGCGGGCCCTGATCACCTGGAGCCTGTCCCCGATGGAGTAGAGCGGTTTGAAGTCGGACGCGCTCGGCATGACGGCCTGCGGGATCGCGATGACGTCGCGCCTGATACGGTTGCTCTGCGGCCCCGGGAAGGTGTAGCACTCGTAAAACGTGTTCACCGTCGCCTGGCGCCAGTCCTCGCACAGCCTCCACCATGCGGTGCCAGAGTGGTGCTCCAGCGCAGCCGCCACGTCGCCAGTCGCGTCCGACGAGGGGTTGAAGACCCCAGCCTCGGACTTGACGAACCCCAAACCATCGTTCAAATCCGCGCAGACTGGCGGTGTCGTGCGGACGGGGGTTCCCATCAGACATCGGTCCGTCCAGGTGAAGATGGCATCGGTGGTGGCCTGGTGGTGCAGGAGACCACGCACGCGGAAATACAGGACAAGCGCCAGCAAGTCAAGCGTCCCGCGCCGAATCTGGGCCCCCCCAGCCGGGCCACGGATCGCAGGAGGCGGGGTGAACAGCTGCACCACCTTGAACTCTTCTTCAGCATAAAGGTCGCAAGCCTTGTTTGAGTAGGCGCCCCACCCCCCACCCCCACTGAAGAGCATCGTGATGCGGAAGGGACTGGCGAGTGACGTCCGCCCCCCGCTGCCACCTGGCGGATCTCCTCCGCCCGAAGCTTGGGCGTGAGCGTAAGCGGGTTATAGCTCACCACGCGCATGAGGCGCGCCCCCCGCAGGGGGGGGCCAGAAGTGCAGTCAGGCCAGAGGCCCCCAGCGTGCGCCAGGGCGACAAGACGAAGACATGGCGCTGCCCGCTGGCGCCTGCAGCTACGTCCCGCCGCAGCGGCGGGGCCTCGAACAAACGTGCGACGCTACCACAATACATATACTGAACAGATATACGTGTATACATATATATATATATATATATATGAATGAATAAATACATGTGCACACACATCCACATCCGACACCCATCTGTCGAAATCCCTGGGGATCGATCTCCCAAGGTTTTTGTCGATTAAGCGTAAACCCCAGCCTCGGAACCGCGCCACCCTTTTGACAGCCTCGCGACACGAGCAAAAAAGAGACGGGAGTTTGATGGTCTGAAGTTTCAGCCTCTGGGTGGCCCTCGCAGAGCCCCTGGGTCGGGTGTTGCTAGAAGTGCCCCAGGCCCAAGGTGCCCCAGGCTGTTCGTTTAATTTGGGCCCTCTTGACCTAGTGAGTGGTGCTCTGGAGGCAGTGGGTGCCTCCGTGGGAATCATGAGGGCATCTTGGACCAAAAACACTTCTGGCAACATCCGACTGGGCCGTCCAAACACGGCCTGGGAACGGATGTCAGTCCCCGAGAAGGTCCAGACGTCAAGGTAGCGATAAAACAAACGACGCGGGCTGTCTGGGACAACCGAGGCGAGGACGGAAGGCCAGTGACCAAGGCGGAGTAAGAGGAGTGTCGGGTAGAGCCCCCTGTAGCCTCTGGCAAGTCACTCCGTACGATAATCATGCCTGTCTTTCCAGGTGACGAAGCCCAAGACACCCAAACCAATGGTTCATCGTGGCCCCCCTATCCGTGTAACTGTGCAAGACCGTTGCGGGTCTGCTGCCGAATCGGGTCCGATTGAGATTTGACGCGAGCTCCCGCTGCAAACACCTCGTCGAAGCTGGGCAGGTAAAACATGATGCTGGAATGCGGCGAGAAGATGGTGACAAAGAACGACGACAGCGGCGGCAGCGACGATGACACTGAGACACGCTCAAAGCTTGTCCTCGGACATGAGGGAGGACGAACCGTGGACTGGCTGAGGGAGGGAAACATCGACCTGGAATCGACAGCCTCCAAGAACAACCCAGAACGTAACAAAAACCTGCAGAAACACCCGACCAATTACTACGACGACGACGGACGACGACGACCAGCGACGACGACCAAGGCGGTCCCTGGAGGTTCAACATCAAGACAGAAACATGAAAAACTTTAGCCTCGAGCGGCGGCGACGACGAACGACGACGATGAAGGCGACGACCACGCCCCCCCTCAAGATCGACTCCAGGACGTCTCCTGGAGTATGCTATTGGCCAAGACTTCGGGGGGAATACAATCGTGGCGACGAATAGACAACAATATGCCGTGATGTCGACGACGACGCTCGCACTCCCCCTCCTCAATCGTCGCCTATCGATCGATCGACGACGGACGACGACGCAAGCGGCCGCCGAGATCCTCTGGGAGCCCCCGAGGGCCCGTGGGATCGAGCCTCCGAAGACGTCCGCCGCCGACGACAACAACCGCTGGAAGCATCAACAACACCGACGACGACAACGACGACTACCGACAAAGCACGACGCTCGAGGTCCAGGTCCGCCTCCACCCAGAGAAAAGGCAACGCCAGGGGGGACTGGGAGACCGGCCTGGAGGGGAAACGTCGACCTTTCATCAGCGATGCATCGCCGATAGATCGGCGATGGGCCCCCGAAAGCGAATCCGTACGCTCCTGGAGGGGTAGGGCTACCAGGACTCAATCGGAGGTGCCCCCCTCGCGAAACGTTTCCCCCCCTCCTAACGTTGCCGCTACTCCAAAGAGATCCCCAGATTAGGGGGCCACGTGCGAATCCTACCCCTATCCCCCACGATTTCTGAGGGGGAGGGCGGGGTTCACCCCCACAAAGGCGAAAACGAAAGCTAGGGTAGCGGTATGGGTACCTTAGTTGACTACCAGACCATAGAGGATATGTCGACCCCCCAGGAATCGTTGGGTTTTCGAATGAACCAAACATTGATGGCCCAACCCTTGGATATACGACAGGGGGGTGTCTATGCTCGATAGGTGTGCGTCCGAGTAGCCCCGATGTTCCCTCCTCTCCTGTGCGGTTTCGTTTCTCGCAGAGAAGACGGGCGATGGTGGGGAACAAATATGCCTGCGACAACTTGCCCTCGCTCGGACGTACCCTTCCCCGTGCACTGTCCGACTTCACGCGTGTGTTCCTCTTTGCTGCTCGATGCTCCAGGTTGCCCCTCGATGGCCAGAGCGATGCCAACAAGTGTTACCAGCCTCGAACTTATCCCTATCCCTAAGATTGACACGCCAAAAGGCGATGACAATCTTAGGGATACGCCCTCAAAAAATAAGGGAATCCCTAAGATTGGCATCGTGATGAGGAGATGCCCAGCATAGGGATAGGAATATGCTCCAGGCTGGTAAAATTGACGACGACGGCCGACGAGCGTCGATGGGCCCACGGCCGCCCGCCCGACAGCGCGGCGCGGCGCTCGCCCTCGGCCGCGCCGGCCGCGCCGGGCGGCTGCT
>CAUYUJ010000690.1:50926-110569 GCA_963575745.1 Prorocentrum cordatum
TACTACTACTACTACTACTACTACTACTACTACTACTACTACTACTACTACTACTACTACTACTACTACTACTACTACTACTACTACTACTACTACTACTACTACTACTACTACTACTACTACTACTACTACTACTACTACTACTACTACTACTACTACTACTACTACTACTACTACTACTACTACTACTAGTGAGGGCGAGAGAGAGAGGGAGGGGGGTGCCGAAATCAAGCTTCGGTGGAGATGCATGCGGGGCAAGGGGGCGCAGCCCTTGAGAGGGGTGTGCCGAAATGAAGTTTCGGTGAAGCTCACTGTGGAGCCAGGGCCACGATCCTCCAGAGGGGTGTGCCGAAATGAAGCCGCGGTGAAGCTCCCTGTGGGGCTAAGGCAACGATCCTCGAGAGGGGTATGCCGAAATGCGCCGTCGGTGGAGCTCCCCGTCGGGCCAGGGCCCCGATCATCGAGAAGGGGTGTCCCGAAATGAAGCCTCGGTGAAGCTCCCTGAGGGGCCAGGGCCGCGATCCTCCAGAGGGTTGTGCCGAAATGAGGCTTCGGTGGAACTCCCTGTGGGGTCAGGGCAAGGATCCTCGAGAGATGTGTAGCGAAATGAAGCTTCGATGGAGCTCCTGTGGGGCCAAGGCCATGATCCTCGAGAGGTGTGTGCCGACAGGGCCACGGTCCTCGAGAGAGGGCGTGCCGAAATGAAGCTTCTGTGGAGCTCCCTGTGGGGCCAGGGCCACGATCCTCGAGAGAGGGTGTGCAGAAATGAAGCTTCGGTGGAGCTCGCCGAAGTGAAGCTTCGGTGGGACTCAATGCGGGGCTAAGGCAACGATCCTCGAGAGGGGTATGCCGACATCAAGCTTCGGTGGAGTTCCCTGTGGGGCCAGGGGCGCTGCCTGGCCGCCGCGCTGACCGCCGCGCAGGCCGCCGCGGGCCGATAAGGGCCGCCGAAGGCCAGCGGGGGGCCTCTGCCGGCGCCAGGGCGGCCGCCTTGGAAGACGAGCTGGCGGCCGCGCCGTCCTCGGCGCGCGCGCGCGGGAGACGAAGGCACCATAGGCTACAGCGTCCGAGGTTGGTCGATCCAGTGCGGGGCCTCGGCGTCGTAATCGTCGTAATCGTCGTAATCGTCGTCGTCGTCGTCGCCGTCGCCGTCACCTCCGCGGCCGTGGGCGTGGGCGTGGGCGTGGGCGTCGCCGTCGTCGTCGCGTCGTCCTCGTCGTCGTGCGTCTTCGCCGCACCCGCCGCCGCCGCCGACGCTGCCGTCGCCGTCGTCGTCGCCCAAAGGTTACAACTGGCAACATGTTGGGAAGCCGGCTGGGCATGTCGCAATACGCTGGCAAAGTAACGTGCTCGAAATCGGCCAACATGGCGACAGAAACCAACAATATCTGTTCAACATGATCTTGATGTAGCTTCTAGGGAGGCTAAACTTGGCATTGGCCCTGGGCCCAAGTCCCCGGGGGTGTGTGCAAACGGCAGCCCAATGCGCCCGCGACTTCCACACGTCAGCTGGTAACCAACTGCCCATGACATTTTACCCCTGGGGGTGATAAGATTCGGGGTCCAGGGGGATCATAAACATATTCCCGGTGGATCGCCGCAAATATCATAATGGAGTAGTAGTCGTAAAAGAAGAACTCGTAAACAATAACACTAATAATCGCAGTAGAAGTAGTAGACGTAATGGCAGTAGTAAGTAGTAGTGGTCGTAGAAGCATTATCAGTAGTTGCAGTAGTAGACGCAGTAATAAGATCAAGAGTCGTAAGAATAGTAGTACTTGTAGAGCAAGTTGCAGTAACAATACTTATTGTAATAACAAGAGTCAGTAGCAAGAGAAGAGGTAGTACCAGTAGTACTAGCAGTAGTAGTGACTATAAAAGTAGGGTCGTAGTAATAGGAGTGGTCGTATCAATGGTTTGACTAGCACTAGGAGTAGGAATGGGACTCGGAGCATGAGCAGGTGTAGTAGTAGAACTCGCAACAGCAACAATAGTAGTAGTAGTAGTAGTAGTAGTAGTAGTAGTAGTAGAAGAAATGATATTACCACTAATACAAATAATGGTGATGGTGATGGTAGTGGTAGTAGTAGTAGTAGTAGTAGTAGTAGTAGTAGTAGTAGTAGTAGTAGTAGTAGTAGTAGTAGTAGTAGTAGTAGTAGTAGTAGTAGTAGTAGTAGTAGTAGTAGTAGTAGTAGTAGTAGTAGTAGTAGTAGTAGTCGTAGTAGTAGTAGTAGTAGTAGTAGTAGTAGTAGTAGTAGTAGTAGTAGTAGTAGTAGTAGTAGTAGTAGTAGTAGTAGTAGTAGTAGTAGTAGTAGTAGTAGTAGTAGTAGTAGTGGTAGTGGTAGTGGTAGTAGTCGTAGTAGTAGTAGTAGTAGTGGTAGTAGTAGTAGCAGCAATGGTAGCACTAGTAGTAGAAGAAGTAGTAGTAGTAGTAGAAGTAGTAGTAGTCGTCGAAGTAGTAGTAGTAGCAGTAGTAGTAGTAGTAGTAGTAGTAGTAGTAGTAGTAGTAGTAGTAATACTAGTAATAATAGTAGTAGTAAAAGTAGTAATAGGAGTAGTAGTAGTAGTAGTAGTAGTAGTAGTAGTAGTAGTAGTAGTAGTAGTAGTAGTAGCCGTAGTCGGCGTAGAAATCGAAAAATAAATCGTAGTCGGTAGTCGTAGTCGTAATCGAAGTCCGTGTGTGTGGTGGTAGAAATAATAATAACCGTCGCACCACTGGCAGTCGTAATAATGGGTTTAGCTTAGTCGCAACATCAGAACTACACAAATGATCTTAGTAGTCGTAACTTACTAACCGTGGTCCTAGTCGTACTCGTAGACGTAAGGGCACGAATGGTAGTAGTAGTAGTAGTAGTAGTAGTAGTAGTAGCAACAATAGTCGCCGTAAAAGTCGTAGTCGTAGTCGTACTCGTAGCCGTAGTAGTAGTAGCAGCAGCAGCAGCAGTAGTGGTAGTAGTAGTGGTAGTAGTAGGTAGTAGTAGTAGTAGTAGTAGTAGTAGTAGTAGTAGTAGTAGTGGTAGTAGTAGTAGTAGTAGTAGTAGTAGTAGTAGTAGTAGTAGTAGTAGTAGTAGTAGTAGTAGTAGTAGTAGTAGTAGTAGTAGTAGTAGTAGTAGTAGTAGTAGTAGTAGTAGTAGTAGTAGTAGTAATAGAACTAGTAGTAGTAGTAATAGTAGTCGTAGTAGTGGAGGTAATATTCGTAGTAGTAACGGCAGTAGTAGTAACAGCAGTGGACCTAGTAGTACAATTATTATTAGTAGTAATAGAAGTAATACAAAAAGTGGTAGCCGTACTAATACGAACCAGAATGAGATTAGTGGTCGTACTCGTAGCAACGGTAATTTTTGGTCGCCGTAGTAGGAGTAGAAGTAGAAGTAGAAGTAGTAGTAGTTGTAGTAGTCATAGTAGCTATAGTTGTTGGTGCCGTGAAAACAATACTTGTACTAGCAATCAAGGTACTAATAGTAGTGGTGGTAGTAAGCAATAGAAACAGTAATAGTAGTAGTCGTAGTAGGGGTAGTAGTCGTAGTAGTAGTAGTAGAAGTAATAATACCACTAGTCGTATTCGTGGTGATAGTAGAAATAGTAGTAGCAGTAGTAGTAGTAGTAGTAGTAGTAGTAGTAGTAGTGGTAGTAGTAGTAGTAGTATTAGTAGTAGTAGTAATCGCAGCAGCAATACAGAAGTAGTAGTAGTAGTAGTAGTAGTAGTAGTAGTAGTAGTAGTAGTAGTAGTGGTAGTAGTAGTAGTAGTAGAAGTAGTAGTAGTAGTAGTAGTAGTAGTAGTAGTAGTGGTAGTATTAGTAGTAGTAGTAGTAGTAGTAGTAGTAGTAGTAGTAGTAGTAGTAGTAGTAGTAGTCGTAATGAACATGCAGTAGTAGCAGCAGTAATGTTACAGGTAGTCGTAGCAGTAGTAATCCTAGTAAGAGTAGAAGTAGTGATGGTAGTAGTAGCCGTAGTAACAGTAATTTTAGTATTCGTAGTAGTAGTAGCAATAATAGTAGTAAGGGTGGTAGTAGTAGTAGTAATAGCCGTAATAATCGTAATAACCGTAGTACTCGTAGTCGTAACGGTGACAGTAGTAGTAGCAGTAGTCGTAGTAATAATAATAATAATAAGCATCGTAGGAATCGTCGTAATCATAGTCGTAACCGTGCAAGGAAAGGTAGTAGCAGTAGTAATAGCAGTAGTAGTAATGGAAGTAGTAACGGTAAGTTTCAATGGTAGGAATAACGAATCATGAAGATAATGCGAGTCGAGCTGAGATACGTATTCTTGGTCACAGTAATAATCGTAACCGCAATCGTAGGTGCAACTATTGAAGGCGAGGCGGGGGGCGAGACTGGTTCGACACTGAATTATCGTAGGAATCAGGCAGCCGAAGTACACAGGGGGCTGGAAATAGTAAAAGGCGGCCAGAAGGGGGCGAGATACTGTGAACTTTGGGTGGACCTAGGGATCTGACGGCCGCGATAAGCAACGGGGACCGTCATGATAAAAGCCGACGCGAGGTGTGGGACATTCCAGACCCTGGGTGGACATGGAGATCTGGCGGCCGCGGTATGCATGGTGGAGAAGTCGGGAGCTATGTCCTCGAACCAAACGACCCCAACCAGTCGGGTCGGGAACTCTTGGGCCACTGGCCTGACAGGACAAAGCGGACTGACTCTTTCCCCGGACAACCAAGAGCTGCGAATGCGGTTGGGCTCCCGGTTGCAGAAGCAAAAGCCAGGGTGACCTGTCCGAGAGCTCAACCCCGATGACCCCTTACATGGTGCTTAACTACGCGTTGGCAAGGACACCACTGCGGGTCGCTTCCGAACGGGGAAAGGTGATCTGCGACTCTGGTGCATCCAGTAAAAGCTGGGCCACCTGAGTATCGAGAGGCCAGAAAATAACCAACGCCAGCGGGATCGAGGGCCACCTTCTCCTTGTAGGAACAAGCCGCCGACAATGATGCTCTGGCACGCCCAACATGGGGACGGACAGAATGGAGACGATGCCAAACGTCGACAGCCAGCCGCTGTTGGGCAGGCGGCGCTTGCCCCTAATCAAAAGGACAAGGCCCCTGGCGGCGCCGACAGCGAGCACAGGGTCTCTAGAACCCCCCAATAAGCAAACTTAAAATTCTGTTGCATCAACTTTGTTCCAGTATCTGCTTGAGGAACGGAGCCTGGCACAGGACAACTGTGGCAGGCGGCAACGGCCTGCGGCAAAAGAGACATTCTGGAGGCAACGGGCTGGCTTTGGGAGCCAGACAGACTATGGAGCAGGGCTGAAACGGAACTGTGCGATGCAAACTCGTTCAACAACGTACATGCATCAACTTTTTCCAGTATCTGCTTGAGGAACGGAGCCCGGCACAGGACAGCTTTGGCAGGCGGCAACGGCCCATCTACAACAAAGCACAGTACCCATCAGCAAGCATTGCACTGGCTTAGCCGTGAAGCAACATCCATTTTCTGGAGACCACCCTGGCGCCAATCGTTTGCGAGAACATTCGAGCAAGCTGCCTGCAGAGAGCGTCGGGATAGGCGGCCTTCTGGTGAGTGCGAAAGTGAGTGGCACCGCTCTCATTCCCAGACAGCTCAAGATGGGGCTGTCCTGAAAAATCACACACGCCGCGGCCATGACACTTCATAGCCAGGACAGAAGGAGAGGGGCGACAATGCAGGAATTGGAGCTTAGTGCGAGCTCGAAAGGGACGACCTGCAGCACATTGATCAACAACTGCTTCGAAGAAAAAAGGAGAGTGATGGCGGCGTGTTCTGTCAGGAAAATGCCAAAGCCAACTGCTGCAAGGATTCTCTTCACCGACAGGGATGCCAAACTTTGCTGCTAGCTGCCAGATCTGACCCGCGCGGGAGGCAAGCAGGTTGCCAAGCTCAAGCTTGGCCTGATCGGCTGCAGCTAAGCCCGGCAAGCCAAAGACGTGTGAGCTGTCACGAAGGCGTCGAAGCATGCGGGATGCAGGGCCACCTCGTCGCGCTTGCGAAAGCGACTCGCAAGGTGTGCCCATGAAAATGGCCTTGACTTTGCCGCTGGCAATCCAGCCGCGAAGCACGGCCCAAGGCGCAGGCTGGGCAAGATCAAACTCCTGCCCGTGAAGGACATCCCATTCTATAACTGCATGCCCTGCCTGTCGCAAGTGCCGCGCAAGGTTGCCAGAGCCACTGAAGAGTTCAATGAAAATGCGGGAGTCATGTCCCTTGCTACTTACCACAGCTGAGGCGAGTACTGCTTGCAGGCAGCGTCGAGTCCAGCGGCCAAACGTTCGATCTCCTGCCGCTGGTGGGCTGGAATCTTCATCCACTCGATCGCCACTCGCCCGTGCTTGTCGTAGCGCCGCACGCTGTTGAAGGCGCGCCAGTTTCCGCGCTGCTGCACCTCCATTAGCGTGCGGCTGCCCGTCAGGCGGTCGTGGCTGGCGCCGCCGTGCCTGAGGCTGTAGAGCGTGCCTGCTAAACAGCTGGCTCCCACGGCCTCGAGCGCCTGGCCAAACCGCCGCAGGAGGAGGTTGTAGTCGAAGTCCCACAGCGGGTGCCAGGAGCCCAGGCGGGAGTCGCGGAGGCGCGCCAAGGCCCAAGCCAGGGCCTGCTGCCGCGGGAGGTCGAGCACAACGGTGTGGTCCATCTCGCCTGTCTTGCCTGGCTGTTGCAACTCTGCAGCATGCACCACTACTGACATGTGTGAGCCCGCGCTGGTGGCCGAGCCGAAAGGGCCCGTGAGCTGAGCGGCCCGCAGCGCCAGCGCCTCCGAGGGTCTCAGGTAGCCCTCGAACATCCGCATGACGCACAAGGCGGTCGCAAACTCGCCCTGGTACGCAAGCCAAGCTGCCGCCGCGCGAACCACGAGCTCTGGAAGAGGCGGGCGCGAGCCTGGCGGATGCAGGCGCTTCCAACCCGCCAGCGAGTGGGCGGGCTGCGGGAAGCACCTCTGCAAGGGCGCCACGTGGAGCTGAGGGGGCCCCCAAAGCACCGCGGCGCCAAGCCTTGCAGCCGTCGCCCGCGCCACTCCCTGGTCGAAGGCCCACAGCAGGAAGTCGGTCAGCGCTGCGTCCCAAGCCGCCACGGGCCAGTCGGGCAGCGCGTCCACCATGAGCCAGCCTGCCAGCAGCCGCAACACCTTCAGGTAGAGCACCTGAGTGGACGGCCGCACCTTGTTGGCTGCCAGAAAGCCCTGGCGGGGCAGCAAGCGGGCCCGCTCCTGGGCGGAAAGCGGCGGCAGCTGCGCTCTGCTCCTTGCGGATCCGCCACCACCAGCGGCTCGCTTCCGGGTCGGCGAAGCGCCTCCCACCTCTGGCAGGCTCGGCTGGCCGAACGGCGGAGCAGCCTGGAGCGTGCGGACCTCCTGCATGGCCACTGCCGCTGTGACGCCTGAACTGGTCTCCGTGCTTGGGCCAAGACGGCTCCGGACCAGACTGGAATCGTCTCGAAGGGCCATCTGCAGGGTTGAGCTCTGAGGGGATCCATCTGAACGTGACCTTTAGATTGCAGGCGACCGATGTGGCATAGGAGCAGCGGCAGCCAGACAAGAGACCAAAGTCGGACGCACGACCCTTTTCATGGGCGCAGATCATCGACATGTTGTCGCCCAAGCCCAGCAAGCGATGCCCGTGACATCTCGAATTGCGAGAGGCGCGCCGCAGCCAGAGAAGCCCTGCTGAGCTCTCTAGCCTGTGGATGGTACTTTGGCGCCTCCACTTGCATGCAACAGCCGTGACCCAGGTCGCCTCGCGCAGCAGCTCGGAGCTCACCTCGGCGAAACCCGCCGCGCGCCCGAGCAGGAGTGCGGCTGGGTCCGAGAGCTCGATGCTGTCGGCAGCCAGGGCAGCGTCCCGCGGAGCCACCAGTGAGGCGAGGGGCCCGCGAAAGCGCAGCTTCTCCGGCTGCCTGCCAGCGGCCTGCACCGCTCTCAAGGGCCAGCGCGCAGTGCAGACTCCCGCGCCCCACGGCGACGCGTCGAAGGCACCCGCCTCAGCGTGCCAGGGCCTCTTAATGTCGGCGAACACCGTGGGCAACAGCGCAAGCACCCACCTGAGCTCGCGTCGGCAGCTGGGCCACAGCGGCTGCGCCCTGTCGTAGGTCGAGCGGATGAAGACGTAGACCGCACTGAGGAGACTGAGAGCCTCACGCCGCAGCAGCAGCAGCGCAACCACGTGCCCCACGAGCCTCTCCAGCTGGCGCCCCGTGATACGCCTTCCCGGCTCCAGCAGGTGCGAGATGCAGCCATGCACCCTCCAAAACTTCTTGGGTGCGGGGCGCCACCTGGCGGCCTTCGAGTCCAGCGTGAAGCCGAGGAGGACGACATCCAGGTCAAGCGATGCCCTGACGCCCTCACTGGTGAACGAGTCAAGCATGTCGTTGACCACCTGCACCGCTGTCTCGCGACTGGTGCTGATGGCAGCAAAGTTGTCTATGTACAAGACCTTGGCTGCGGCTGAGCTGTCCGAGAGGCACGCCCCGGGCTGCTTGTCCACCAGCCACTGGTTGCTCGGAGAGACCGAAGCCAGCACGCTCAGGTGGGCAGACTGCACAAAGTGGACGGCCCAGTTCCATCCCATGGGAACGACCCGCACGCGGAAGGCTATCCTGGGCCGCGCCGCAAGCTCTGGCCCCAACGCCTCACGCAGGCGGCCAGGCAGCATGCGTGTCGCCAGGCTCGGCAAGCAGAAGTAGTTCCTGGCCCAGGCAGGCAGCACGTACTGGTAGAAGCAGACCTCCACATCGCCCGCAGCCAAGTGCACCTCCTCGCCGGGCGTGCACTCCAAGCTGCTGAGGGCGTCGCCGGAGGCCAAGTGCGTGTACTCGGGCGTCCTGAAGTGACAGTTCGCCCTCCTGGTGTCGAAGATGCGCCTCAGCTTGTCATCTTTGCGTGGCACGAAGAAGACGCCCGTCTCCTCCTTCCGTTCCAGCTCGTAGTCCAAAACTTCGACGATCCCTGCATCGTAAAGCTCGAGCAGGAACCGCCCGTAGTCAATGCCCCGCTGGGCCAGCTTACCGTCCACGTAACACGTGACGTCCGCCTCCTCCAGAGCAGCAGTAGCCTCCTGCTCCGAGCGCAATAACCCGTGCCCGGACTCCAGCGCAGACTGCAGGTGCGGGGGCAGCAGCCGAACAAGATCGACACGCCCAGCACCGCCTGAAGGAAGAGAGACCCTCCCGCGCTGGTAGCCGGCTCTCGCCCCGATCGCTGGCTCGTCAGCATGGCCAGGTCGAAGCCCCAGAAGCGCCTGAAACGCCTCCTGGTTGGTGCAATCCTCAGTCCTCGGCGGGACCGCGGCGTAGACTTTTCCCAGATGCTGCAGCGCGGAGCGCTGCGCCAAGCTGAGCCGACCGCCGCCGCCAGCCGACCGCCCTCCTCCACCCAGCTCGTTGAGCGTCGCGACGCCTTCCAGCATCCAGCGCTCCTGGCGCCTGCAGCGCGCGGCTTTGCGCCGCTGCCCCAGCGAGAGCTCGCCGTCGAGGGCAGAGAACCCCTTCAAGCACTGGAGCGCCTCCGAGTTGAGCGGGATGGGCAGCGCGTCTCTTTGCGTGAGACCGTCATCGCCAAAACCCAGCGAGGTGGCATCGCCGTTCAGCGCGCCTCGCCTCCCCTGCAAACTCGCGCCGAGGTCGGGGGCATCCTCGGCGCGAGGGGGCGCCTCAGGCGCCACGGCCGCGCCCGCGGCCGCGCGCCTTGGCCTTGGCACCCGCCGCTGGTTCGCCAGAGGCCGCACCGCTGTCGGCGCCGCGCTCCAGCAGCCTTTCTTCTCGCCCCTTCCTGCGCCCCTTGAGGATGGCACCTTCCTCTCGGAGCTTCCCCGCCACCCAGCTCTCCAAGGCGGGGCAGACAAGCGCCGAGCCGCGGCTCCTGTCCTGCCCGAGGAAGATGGATCGCTCATCGAGCCAGGGTGCAGCGTCCTGGCCAGCCTCGGCCTCGCGCAAGCTCGAGGCGTACAGCTCCTCCCAGAGCTGATAGCGGCGGCAGGGGATCTCCACCACCACCAGCTCGCCAGCGTTGAGCTGGTCGTAGGTGGTGAGCTCCTGCAGCACCTCCGAGATGAAGTGGTGGTCGTCCACGCCCGAGTCGGAAGCTGTGAGCCCCTGGATTGACCTCCACCAGAAGTGCCTCTGCAGCGGCGTGTAGCCCGCCTCCGAGATCTTCTCGAGCAGCCAGGCCGCGGCCCTCGGCCCTTTGATGCGCCAGTCCGCGAAGGGCGTGGTGGACATCTTGGCCACGGCGTCGTGGAAGGACCTGGAGCGGCCACCCGCTGGCGAGTAGAGCACTGGCAGCGTGCGAAGGTCACCACCGCTGCTGGACAACGCGGCCGCCCCTGCCTCCAGGGTGTTGGCCACGGCGACCGCGAGCGAGATGCCCGCCGCCAGCAGCACGACCCCGCGATCGCCAAGCACGACCTGCGGCTGGCCACCAGCTCCCAGGAGCTCAGGCGGGATAGGGGTCCCAGCCGTGAAGCCCCCACGCGTCTCCGCCGCAAGCCAGACCGCGTCCGCTGGTGGCGCCGCGGGCCGCGGCGGTGCTGGGGCGAGGAGAGCGCCTGCCGCGGGTGGCCCAGGCGACGCGGCCGGCGCTGCCGCCAGTGCGCCAGCCGCAGCCGCGCCTCCAGCCGCTGGCCCAGCGGGCCTCGCGGCGGCCGCCAGCGCCGCAGGGGCCGGCGCCTCCGCAAGCGCCTCCGCCTCGCCGTCGGCGAGCACCCCTGGGTGCGCTGCTGGTGCAGGCAAGCCCTCCTCCTCGCGAATGTCCGCTGCCATCTGCGCCGCCTCGTCGCATAGCTGCTGCAACTCGGCGCTGAAGCGAGCGCTGTCCACCCGCAAGATCTGCCCCTGCGGCCTCGGAACAGGAAGGCCACCCCGAGGTCCCAGCGGCAGCAAGCGGAGCGCTTGGGACATGTCCTCGTCATAGATGTCCCAATGCGCGGTGAGCACCACGAAGCGGAAGTCCTGAATATGTGCCAGCATGATCCTTTCATGCCAGAAGTCATCGCGCGGATCGTAGTAGGCGAGGGCCGTCGACCCCACTTGAAGGCTCTGCAGGCAGCGCAGCGTGCGTTCTGCTGGGCTGCGGGCCGCCATCCGATCCTGACCTCAGCGAGCGTGAGGTCCTCTTCCACACGAAGCCAGCTGTCACTGCTGAGAGCGCACCCGCGAGCAGCCCTGCGAAGAAGGTGCCCAGCGCGAACGACGGCTCGGGGCACTGCAGCAACGGACAGCTCGGGCACACAGGACAGGTGAGCTGCTCTGGACCGCAGCGCTCCAGCTGTCGTCCCAGGAGACCCACGATATCGCTGCTGACCTGGCAATCGGCGATGCAATGGCAGTCGGGACAGCGGGCGACTGAAAGAAGAGGGGCCCAAGGAGCGATGGCCTGCAATCCCCGCAGGGCCAAGTTCATTGAGCCAGAAAGACTATGGAGCAGGGCTGAAACGGAACTGTGCGATGCAAACTCGTTCAACAACGTACATTCGGCGGCCTTATTGACGGACTGGTGTCCCGCCAATAAAGGGAAGATGTTTGTTTCCCCGCGGTGCCCGCCAGCAGTGTTCTGGGTTCAAGCACTTGGCACTCAGAAACTTTAGCCTGAAAGCTCCAGAACATCCATCCTTTGTCGCGGGGACGATGCGAAACTATGACGAGGTCTGTACTGCCAACACTGAAAAATCGCCATGCTGGCTGCGCGCGCCGACCAGGCGCCCGCAGGATTTCTGCCTGCAGTGCTAGGCAGATGATTTTGAGCAAACTCGCAAGTTCAAACGAACACAATTTCATTGCAGTTCTCGTGAGAAGATGCTCGCAACTCCCCGCGTGCAGGGTGGCCGCTGGAGAAATACACTCAACACATTCCCCAGTCCGCCCAACAATACAGGGAAACAGATCTCCGCCGCGACGAGGAGGGTTCAGGACCAGCTTTATCACCACCGAGAGATCATGGGGGGGGGGGGTCAAAACTAAAGACCCTCGAGGGTCAGTCTTCGTCCCCATCTCGGCCATCGGATCGGGAAATCGGGTCGCATCAGAATGTGTTGGCTGCTCGTTCTGGGGACCTTCCTGGAGCCACTCGCTCCACTCGTGCGTCGAAGCTGCGTCGAACGCCGTCGACTCGAGTCGAACCTGAGACGAACCTGGGTCGAACCTGAGTCGAACCTGAGTCGAACCTGAGTCGAACCTGAGTCGAACTCGAGTCGAACTGGAGTCGAACTAGAGGCAAACTGGAGGCAAACAGATCCATTAGGTGGGCCCCAGAAAGGTCCCCAAAACGAGCATCGAAGAATGCGCGTCGGAACAAGCTGCGTGAGCGCGGAATGGAAATGGAATCGAGCCGGCCTCGCCACGATGCACAGGAGTGCGCTGCAGACATCGGGCCACATCGGATTGCCAGAACCTCGGAATTTAATATCAACTCGAACCCATCGCATCGAAATGGACCCCGCCATTCGGGTCGGGCGAAAGGGGGGGATAGCAAAGGGGGGGGGTGAGAGAATCAGCTCACGTAGCTGATTTTCCCCGCGCCTCCCGGCGCCGGAGGCGGCTATGTATCGAGAAACGGGCCCTTCGGTGAGGCCGAAACCAGCTGCATGCAGCAAATTTCGTAACCCCCCCTTTCCAAATCCCCCCCTTTCGCCCGGCCCGAGTCATGAACTGTTCCGGAAAGGTCTTTGCCTTGGAGCGTGGACGGTCGAGCCAAGGTGCAAACATAGCTTGACACATCAAGGTATGAAGCGAAATCTTAAACTGCTACTTCGTACTCCAAGCTGGTGGCCAGAACAAAACATCGTCCAAGAGCATCAGATACTTCCGCCGGCCAAAACACACAGAATCTCCAAGGGTACCCTCCACAGCATGCACCAGAACATCCAACAAACACGAAGAACATTAGAGCACCCTCCCCGAACAGAATTCGTTCATATAGCTAGGTACGCCTGTAACTAGCTTCTAACAACAAAGGCAGGAAGCGGCAACAGTAACCACAATTGAACTGACCAACAAGCTGTCCCCTGATTAACTCACACTCTTCATTCCGAATATTCTGCCCTACCCTTCTGCTCCTTTTCCGATATGATGTGCGTGGGCTTCGATGAATTGCGTATTTGTTTGATGAGCTTCGATGAATTGCCTCGCAACTTCCGCGGAGAACAGAAGGTATGGACGGTGGAGCTGGAGGGTAGGAACAAGGAAAAACGACACCCCTTGAATCACAGCGAGGAGCAAGCGAGGTCTCCGTGGTTGTGTGGTCCCCCCTCCCTGCTCGAGATATCCATCATACCCAGCTTTGGGAGGCATCGTGGACCTCCTCGCTGGAGGCTGGAGGTGGAACCCCTGGTGGTGTTTTTGGGCCTGACTTGGATGGACCTCGAGAACATATTTCAAGAGAAGGTGATCAGGGGAAATCCACTGGGTCCCAGGACCCCCATCGGGTCCGTCTGGTGCAGTCTTTCACCCCACCCCCGGAGGCCGAACAAAACAGGAACGCAGAATCTCGAGCCTCCCCTCCCCCTCCGCCGAGCCAGAACCAGTGTTGGGCCACCTCAGACCCCCAGCCGACTCCAGGTGTCGCCAGAAGAAAAAACACATGCCATACAAACATAAACGTTTGGCACTCCGTGCGGATTTCTTGGATCCGCGCTGGGCCCCTCTCACTGGCGCGCGGAGCGGATCCAAGAAATCTGCGCGGAGCGCCAAAGGTTTATTTGTTTACGGAGATCTTTCCTCTTCGAGTTGGGCCACCTGAGACCCCCAGCTGACTCCGAGTGTCGCCACGGCTTCCTCCGACTGACCTCCGCCCTCCCTCTCGACGGCGGCCGATGACAGCTCCGCGCCCCGCACCCGACTGCGCCGCCCTGGGCCCGCCGAGGGCCGCCGTCACGCCGTCAGAACAGCTCGTCGCGCCGACCTGTGGGCGGCCGAGAGAGCGCGCGGGACAGCCGCAACTTCCTGACCCCCTCGTCGCGGCGATGTCCACGCGAGCTCGCGGTCTGGGTCCTGGGGCGCGACTCCCTGCGGCTTCGCACACGCACGGATGCGGTCCGCGCGGGGCCTCCGTGGGCCCCGCGGAGCATTCCCGCACCGCTCTTGGGGTGACGGTCCTTAACCAGCCTCGGATTGATCCCTATCCCTGAGATGGGCAAGCCCAAAGCGATGACAATCTTTGGGGTAGGCCCTCAGAAACTGAGGGAATCCTTCAGATCGGCATCGAGGCAAGGGGATGCCAAGCATAGGGATAGAGACATGTTTCGAACTGGCGAGGCCCGGCACCCGGAGAGGGCACCGAGAGACCGGACACGGCGGAAGACCTCCAGAGGACCCGCGTGCTTCGGGACTGCCTCGCCAGCAAGGCCGAGGCGCTCCCACTCTAGCCGCCCCCACGGGCCAGCTGTCCCCGCCCTGCCAGGCGCGCAGCCTCTCCGACCTGCGCGAAGCCGGAGCGGAGGAGATGCGCGCAGGATGAGCGCCCTGCACGATCCGCGGCTCTCCGATATTTACCAGCCTCGAACATATCCCTATCCCTAAGATTGACACGCCAAAAGGCGATGACAATCTTAGGGATACGCCCTCAAAAAATAAGGGAATCCCTAAGATTGGCATCGTGATGAGGAGGTGCCCAGCATAGGGATAGGGATATGTTCCCGGCTGGTAAAATATTGTGTATCGCTCGGTGTCAGCCGACCGGGGGCCACTGGCGGAGTGCAACCTTGAGCGACGCAGCAGCGTCGACGCGGCGCGAAACTGCCGCATGCTCGGAGCAGGGCCAATATCGAGGGCCGCCCTTCTCCGACGTTAGGAAACAGCAGATAACAGGGGATATGTCGACCCCGATCCCAGGCTTCGTGGGGCTGTCGAATGAACAATGAACCTGGGGCCCAGCCCTGAGATTCGATGGGGGGGGCGCTCATCCTCGATAGGGGTGCGTCCGAACAGCCCCCTTGCGGTGCATCCCAGGGTTCCCCTCTTCTGAGCGGCTTCGTTCTTTGTCGAAGCGTTAGAAGGTTTTGGGAAGAAAAATCGCCTGCGACACCAAGGCTTGCTCAAGTGGCGCAAGATGCCTCAGGGAGAGCCCGCGAAGGCCCCAGGACGGCCCAGGATGGTCGCCATGCGGCCCAGGAGGACTCCAAGTCGGCCCAAGAAGGCTCCTGGAAGGCCCGAATCGGACTCCAAGCTGGCACAGTAAGGTGTTATGGGAGGTAAATCGCATGCGAACGAAGACTACGTGAAGACAAGCTGCCGGAGCTCCGCGCGGCTTGCTCAAAGGCGGCGCTGGGCCCTCCTCCCCCGGCACGCGAAGCGCGCCAGGAGCGGCGCCAGAGGCTCCCCACCCCACGTTTTTGGCGCTGGAGCAGGGCTCGACCCAAACTGCGTTTTGGCGATTGCGCGCAGGCCGTCTTCGCTGTGATTCCGCTCTGCAGAAAAAAAAAAACGGGGCGACGACAGAGCGAATGAAAACCAAAACAAAACGAACACGGGAAACCCTATTTAGGTCATTCCCCGTGCTGGAGCCCTCGGTTCCCTGTCTTGGCGCGGCACTTCTCGAGCCAGACCGGCCCGCGAAGAGCTCAGTGCCCAGGGCGGGGGAACAAGACAGCACCCAGGTCAGAGGACTCCCAAATGGGGTCCGAGCAGATGGGGTCCAAGGAGCGCGCCGCATCGGCGATGCAGCGGCGACGTCAGCGATGCATCGGCGACGCCGACGTGGAGAAAACCGGGCTCCACAACGAGCCGCATCGGCGATGAATCGGCGACGCGGCGCGATCCGCCAACCCCATCTAATCCCATCTGGGAGGCCACAAAGTTCTCCCCCTCGGATAGCTAAGCTCTTGGTCCAGATCGCGGGCCTCAGGAAGCCTTTCGGGGCTGCGCCGCTGGAGACCTCTGGACGAGGCACGGTCACTGGAAAACACCCCGGGGTTGCGAAAAAGTCACGGAGCCCCGCAGGCCACTCCGACACCGTTCCAGGAGCAGCTCTGAAGCTGGCATGGCCGATCTGTGGGGCCGCCGCCGCAACAGGGCCTCCAGCGACTCTCTCTTCACACTTCTCCATGGGCCTCGTCGAGGTCGAGGAGGGTAAGGGGGGGAGGAGGAGGAAAAGGATGAGGGGGAATTTCCCTTCTCACGTGGTGAGGTATGGGGCGGGCCTGGCCCCCGCCACCTCAGAGACCAAGATGTGAGTGTGGTTTTGGTTCTCCTTCGGAGTGGCGGCCTTTCCCTTTTCTTATATTATTTCTCATTTCTTAGATTCTAGTAGATTATATAATCTTCTCTTGTTTTCTCTTCTGTGATGTCCACATGCTCTATATTTGCGGCCTCTCTTTCCTCTCAACTGTCTTCATCAGTCGGTGATTGTCTCTCTTTCGCTTGCTTTCTATATTTGGCTTCTTTTCGCCTCTGGAAGAGTGGGGCCAGTTTTGCGGGTTCAGCTACTACTTCAGGGTCCACTTCTCTTTCCGTCGCCTGGTCTGTCTTGTCTTTCTTTTGGCCTTGCTTTTCGCCTGATTGTTCTCGAAGTCCAGGATTCCTGTCTTCCCGTGGTCATTCTTTCCCCTGCGTCAAGGGGTGTCCCCTTCTTGTCCCCATGCGTCAAGGGGCTCTCCAACTTTTGGCATTGGTTCGCTGGTTTCGGCCTGTCTTCTCGGGTGCCCTTCTGTGCTGCTTGCCGGTGCCGTAATTGGTTGAAACTTGTTGGTTGGGTCTTCCGTCCTTTTCGCCGTGCTGCATGTCCTTGCCGCTTGAGTGTTCATTCTTTCCCCTGCGTCACGGGGTGCTCTCCTCTTGTTCCCAGCGTCAAGGGGCTCTCCTTCTTCGGGCGTTGGTGCGCTGCTTGTGGCTTGCCTTCTCAGGTGCCATTTTGTGCTCGTTGCCTATGCCGTACGCGGTTGAAACTTCTTGGTTGGGTCTTCAATCCTTTTTGCCGTACTGCGCGTCCTTGCCGCTTGAGTGTCCTTTCTTTCCCCTGCGTCAAGGGGTGCTCTCATCTTGTCCCCTGCGTCAAAGAGCTTCCGAATTCTGGCGTTGGTGCGCTGCTTGTGGCTTGTCTTTTCAAGTGCACTTTTGTGCTGCTTTCTGTCGCCGTAATGGATGGGCTTCTTGGGTTGGTTCTTCCGTCCTTTTCGCCGCACTGCATGTCCTTGCCGCTTTAGCGTCTTCTGTCTTTGCTTCCACCCCTGCGTCAAGGGTCTCTCTCTCTCTCTCTCTCTCTCTCTCTCTATCTCTCTATATCTCTCTCTCTCTCTCTCTCTCTCTCTCTCTCTCTCTCTCTCTCCAGTCCCTGCGTGAAGGGGCTGCATCTCTTCTGGCTTTGGCTCGCTGCTTTTTTTCTGATCTTTCATGCTGCATCCAATTCTCGCGCTTGCCGAACTTGTTGCGCTGGCCTTCTGGTCGTCTTCAGTCCTTTTCGCCGTGCTTCCAGTCCTTGCCGCTTTGCGCCCTGGTGGTTCTTCTCTTCGTCTTTCTGCTTCCTGGCTATCTCGTCTGGCGTTGTCTGCGTCAAAGGGCTCTCGCTCTTAGTCTTGCGTGCTGCCTTCCGTCCTTCTTGCAGGACTCCATGTACTTCTCGCTTCGCCGCCTTCGGTCGCCGCGATCACTGTCCTTGCCGCTTCTCCGCCCCGTTATGAATCTCCTGTCTGTGCTGGGTTACTGCGTTGCTCGTCGCGGATCCCGCTGAGCCAACTTTTCAGCTTGTACTTTACCTAGCTATAGCCAGGTCGCCTTAAACACGTAGTCCTCAGTTTCCCCGAGACGCATTTTGCTGCCGCGCCGCCACGGAGTCTGCATATGCATATCAGATCTTTCCGGCACCAGATCAGGGAATGGGACTCATGCGAGGAGGCGCCGCTGACGGGCATCTGGGTGCCTTCTGGCGCAGGAGGTCCTTGACAACCTTTGGTCAACCATTCCCGCGCGCGGTCGATCCCCGTTCTCATTCGCATCATTTGTCCGCAGCTTGTGCATCGTCAACTTTTGCCTTTCTTTAGCTTCTGCAGCGCGTGCGCTGTACTTGGTGGGTCTTTTTGCGTCAGGATCTCGATCTTGCGTTTTCGCCCTTGTCTGTCTTTATGATTAGCTATTTGTCTTCCTCTTTTGGCAGATTTGTCTTCTGGTGGCCGCCCTTCGATTGCCTCCTTCGTCGCGATCATTGCGCGCTTTTCTGACCGAGCATGCTGTCGCTCTGACCAGTTCGTTGTTGGACAGGGCCGCGCTGGGGAGGGCATGCAATGCTGCCCCTGCGTCTGTCATGGCGTCTGCCCGATGTTGCCTGCCCATACTTTGTTGGCATTCGCGGTTCCCTCGCTTCGCCCCACTCCACGCGGCTGTTAACGCGTCTGACAATGATGTCCTGATCGTCGCCGCCTCTGTCGCGCATCGCTTTGCCTATATTCTGCCAAATGTCCCGGTTGCCGCCTGTCGTGCGCGGCCGGTTCTGCCTTCCGATGCCCCACCTTTTGGCGGAGATCTCGCTGTCCGTCCAGCGCCCCACTTTCCCCGCCGTGCTGTTCAGGAAGCTCCAGTACGCCCTCAGTTATTCCCCCTCGTCGGTCTGTCTCGCTCCCGGGAGCGCGCCAAGCTTTGCCGCCTTGATGGCGTGGATGCCTTCGTCTTCTTTCATAATTATCCAGCTCCAACCACGCCGCCGGCACCTCGAGTCATTGGAGTAGATGCCACCTGAGCCGTCGCCGCAACCAATGATGACGCGGTCACTCCTGCTGCGCCCCTCTCTAATGCACTCGCCAATATGTGTCTTTCTTCGCACCTTGTCTGGCATGGCTCTGGGGTTGCCCACGGTCGTGGCCGTGAACCTCGTAGCCAACGCGATGGTGTTTCTTCTGCTTCGTCTATAGCTCGAGCCCGTAATCGCTCCGTTTTCGTGAAGATCTCGTCGTTTGATGTTTGGCTGCAGTTCCCCCATGTGCGGCGCGCGTCTGACTCGAAGTCGCCGCATTCGCACCTGTCGCCTGCGCCGCAATGCTGGCGCGCCCCTGATCTTGCTCATGTTCCCGCACATGCTGCCGCGAGTAGTGCTCCGTATGTTTGGATGTTTTCACTGCTTTCATAGTCGTCCTGGAGGTTCTTGCATATCTTGGTAATCTGCTTCTCCTTTTAAGCCTCTGCCCATGCAACGCTCCGCTGCGCCATAGCTGTTCGCCCAGTGTTTTGGTCACTTCGCCCAGGATGCCCGCGGGGTCGCCGTCGCCCTCGCCCTCGGGGGAAGCCCGCGCATCTCCGCTTGGGCTGGGCCACTTGGTTGGTCCTCGTGCGTCCCAACCCAGTTCCCAACAGAAAGCGAATATGATGCCTACAAGCGGCCCGCGTCGGCGCCGTGCCTTTTCGCGCCATAATGAGACGAAGCTTTTCCCATGCTCTCTTGATTTGGTGTCGTAGGTCTGGGGCGTGTGCACAAACGTCGAAGAACCCTTTTAGTTGGCCTCGCACGACTGCGCGAGCTGGGACGCGCCCTCCCAGTGCTAAGAACGTCGGAAGACATCTACCTCCCCATGGTGTTCGAATTGCTCGCGCGTAATTTCTGCGTGCTAGTTGAAGCGCGCGCGGTGCCATCTCGTGTCCAACTTCCCCGTGCATCAGTGATGCCATCGCACCTTGGTTGCAAATAGCTCGTCGTACTCTGAGTTTGGTCCGCTTGGGCTTCTGCCCCACCTCGCGCATCCCCTGGAAAACACCTGCGAGTCTCTTTCCGTGGGTGTTCCTTTTGTCGTGCCTCCTGCGCTCTTGTCATGTCCTAGTTCTCTGCCCTCCGTCGCCGTCTGGATGTCTAGCTTTTCCGATTTGAGCCTGTGCTCAACCATTGTGCTGCCCTTGTAGCCCTTAAAGAAAAACATGGACTTGTCCGCAAAAACGAGGCCGTGGGCTCGTAGTCCGTCTCGTACCTCCCGCGTGGTTTTCACCGTGCCTTCGCTAACTGCTTCTCGACAGTAGGTCGCTCGGATGCTGATGTCGTCGCACCACGCTCTCGGCATCGCTTTGGGCATGCATAAATCCTTACCTGTTCTTCGTGTGAGCACTGCGTGCACCACCTTCTTGGCCGCATTTTTGGAGTGCCGTGGCCCCGCAAATATTGATTTGTCTGCATACATCGGTAGTGAGTTCGCCGCTCGACATCGCAGTGCCCGGGTCGCCGAGTGTTGTAGCATCAGCATGAGTAGAATTATTGCCGAGAGTCCTAGCTCCAATGCCGCGGTGATAACTCCGTCCTGCCTCAAGCTATCAGAGAACTTAGCGGCATCCGCCAACAAGTAGCTGCTGTGTAACTCCATTGCGCCCATGCGCTCGTCGGTGAGAATTCTTCGGGCCGCTTCTCGTAAGCAACGGTTTCCTGCCGCTGCCGCGCCCCACTCTCGCTCTGATTATTTCGCACATGCCCGCGCCCATGGCCGACGCAGCAGCTCCCAACACCTTGCCAGTTGTGGTAATAATGCCAACGCTCTGCCCCATTCCTTCGGCCCCGGCGCGATCATGGCCATGGGGCATAATATCTGCCACGGCCGCGTCATCTTCGCTTCGCACTCGTTGATCAAGTCGACGATCACTTGTCTTCCATCTGCTGGGAAGCGTTGGATCTCGCTGCTATATATGTCATCCACGCCTTGCCCTGTCCTTTATCGGGTTCTCAGTTTTCAGCGCCGTGTCTAGGCCCTCCAAACGCAAGGTATGCGGCTCTTCTCTCTGCGCCAATTGTCCGAAGTGCTCCGCGTTCTTGCGGCGTCGCTCATGCGGGTTGCCTGGGTCCGACCAGATCGCCTTGAACTGCTCCGCTTCGAAATTGACGATCTCTGTTGGGCAGCTCAAGGCTCCACTACTCGTCGCCACTTCATCTTCCAGTCAAAGAAAAGGCTTCCTGATATTCTGCCATGCTCCTGGTTCCTCTTCCTCTGCGGCCAACCATTTGGCATGCGATCGTGCACCTTCGCGTAGGTCTCGCCGTGATGCCGCGCGTCTCATGCTCTGTTTGCCATGCCATGCCTTCGATGATCCTGGCGTCGACATCCCTGAGGTCTCTCATTCGGTTCGCCCAATTGGTCCTGTGCAGCTCCGCGGTGGGCGTAGCATTGCCTACAGCTGGGATTCCTTACAGTGCCAATCTTCGCGCCGTCTTTTCGCGCGTTCGCTGTTGCTGCTCGCCCCCCCCCCCCCCCTGTCGGTGTTCGGCAAGTTTGGATATTGCTGCTTCGGCACTGCTCCACCAGCCCGCTCGCGCACTTGCATATCGCGTCCGCCGTTCGCCCATCTCGCCCACGCATGCGGTCTCGAACTTTGCCGCGCGCCCTCGCCCTCTGTAGCGCCCTCGATCCTCGAGGTCGATCGCGTAGCACCTGCAGTAGAACGCCCCCCACACACTCAAGGTTCTCGCATGCGTTGTCGCCAGGGCCCATGGCGCCCGATTTGAATGCCGCGCTTGCTGCGCTATAAGATGGAAGGTCCTCTGCTTGATCGTGGCGATGCATGGGCACGGCTACCCCCCATATGCCGCCCACCATCGCGGCGTCGATGGACGCGTCGTCTCCATGGCCCCTTCCTTCAGCGTCTTGCGTTTGTTGTCGACCCGAATCTGTTCTGCGATACTCGATAAGTTGGCGTTGAGAGAGTGTGACGGGTCTCCTCCTGCCGATAAGTCCCATATAGCCAACTCCCAGACACCCCCCTGTTAGGATTGCCATGTAAAGAGGTCTCGCCAAGCGCGTCGCTCTCCTCGTCTGCCATGTCTTGCTCGTAGCGCTCCAACTCTGCGAACGGGTCGATGTTTGCGTCGTCGTCTGCGGCCGCCTGAAGCCCGAGTAGGCCGTCCAAGGGGTCAACTTCGTCGCTATTCATGTAATTCGCGATCTGGCTGTGAGGTCTGATCCCGCGTAGCTCTGTCTGCGTAAGCCGCCTCTCGCTTCCAGGCCGTCAATCGCTGGCGCCTGGGAGGCTACCCCCCAGGATTTGCATCTACATCCTCGCTCATCACTTCGCAGACCGGGCAGCCATCTCCAGGATGTTCCCCCTCGCCCATCCCTTCGCAACCTGTGAGGCCACCCCTGGGATTTGAATCTACACCCCTGCCCATCCCTTCGCAAACTGGGAGGCCGTCCCCAGGATGTGGCGCTCGCCTCTGGCCGAACTCCAGCTGCTCGGGGAATCGCATCCAGCCGTCAGGCCCGAGGGCTTCCCATCTCGCGCAGTCCAGGTCCAACTCTCGGCGCTCGGTGATCCTCGGGCGTGGTAAGTTCATCAGGTCGCGCTGCAGCAGCTTCTTCGACATGTCGTGCCGCTTGTTCTGCAGTCTGCTCCCGCTGCCTTTTTGCTGTTCGGGTTGGGTGTCTTATCCGGTCTAGCTGTGCGCGGGAATGCTGTCGGGGACCCCAGCTTTCAGCAGTTTGTTGATCCGCCCTCGCCGCGCAGCTCGATTTGCAGTGCTATGTGCAGCTTCCACGGCGCGTCGTTGACGGGCTCGGTACTTTTCGCGAACTGCTCGGCCTTCGCGCCGGCGATGGCGAAATCTCTGTTCGACTCCGCGTCGCCGCGGAAGCATGTGCGCTCACCCTCTGGAATCGCGATCGCTGCCTCTGCTCCCAGTGCTTCGGCCCATCCTGACCTCCAGAAAACCTCAGGGGCGCGATTGAGGTCCCCGCAGATAAGCCACATGAGGTCCGTGGCTCTGATAAATGCTGCGAGCGATGCTAGCTTCCGTGAATGCTTTCCCTCTTGTAGAGAGGAGTTGGCGTCCAAGTATATGCTGATGACCAGTGGCGCTGACCCCTTTCGTGCGCCATGCAACTGGGGTCCAGTCGCACATGTCATAGCTGTGCGCCTTGTCCTTCAGCATGTTCGCGGTCGCCAGTGGAACCCCTGCTCTGGCTGCATGTCTGTAGAACGTCGCTCGGTGATGCCCCTTTTCATCGACATTGCCGTTCCACCGTATGAGCCTGCAGCTGATCCAGTGTGCTCGCGATCCCCCGTGAAACAAGCTTTGAAACCCTCTTCCGCCAGCTTTGCTTCAATGTCTTCGATCTTGTCGACTGCGACGCGTGTCTCCTGAATAGGGCGCGCATCGAACTCCCTCTTGTTCGCCGAACGCACGGGCCACGCGTGCGCAGTCGGCCCCCGCGCCGTGATACTGGCGACGCATAGGTTGCGCGCGCGGGGGCCGCCGTCGCCGCGCTTCCGACGCCCCCCCTGCGCTGCAACCTAGCTCTGCTCTGCTCGCGCCGCCCTCGCCGCCTGCAGCATCTCATAGTCGCTTCCCGCGCTGCCGACCTCTGCCTTGACCTCCGTCGTCGCCCCCCGTGTCCTCTGGCAGTTTTTCTTTGGGTCCAGCACCTTGCGTTCTCTGTTTGGATGCCTGCGAAATCTCTGTCCTTCGTTTCATTGCAGTTGCTCCTGCCTGTTCCAAGTTGGTATTCAGGTGGCCTACGAAGGCCGCCACATTCGCCTTGAGCTCAGTGACTACCTCCTGCTTAGCCCCCCCGGTTACCTGCGTTCCTCCGTCGCCCAGGTCCTCATCCTTCATGCCAAGTGCCTCGTCGACCCCCCCAACAAAAAATCGCCCCCTGGCAGCTCCGCCGCGCCCGTGGAAATAAAAAAAGCCAGCGCCCCTTGGGGGTGCGAAGGCTGACCTTCCGCTTGTACCTTCTACTTCGATGTCCACGACTTGGTGTACTTCTTCCTTCGGCTTCGTTAGCGTACCCTCTGCTTTCTTCAGCTCGTCTTGCTTCCACTGGTAGCTCCTTGTCGCGTTCTGTAGTCGGGTAGCCGCTCCTGCCAGACGCGCTGCTGTGGGTTTCCTCCCGGGTGGAGGTGTAGCTGCTGGTGCAATCCTGGCCGCCATGTCGCTCAGGTGTCGAACTAGCTGAATTCCGTTCTGTATTAACATATTTTGGAGCGAATTCGTCATCATGCTGATCGCCGTTGCGAGCGTCTCTGCTCGTTTGCCTGTGCGTTTACCTCCCCAACCTGTGCCAACGCTGCCTTTTTTCCGCCCTTGCCGCATCCGCTGTCCTTGCCGCTCTCGTCGCCGAGCTTGGGGCCCCGGCCCTTCCACTCTGTCCACTCCGCGTCTGGGTCCAGCTGCTTGATGTACTTTGGCTTGGCGATCTTCGCGGTGCAAGTACATGTCCAGCTCATGTAGAACAGCTTGCTGTGGTACCACCACTCGTTGCATTTGTTGCAGATCGAGCACTGGCCCTTCACCTGGTTTTGTCCATTGTGTTGTCCTTTTCCCCATTGCAGGTGGGGCACTTCCGTGGCGTCGTCGCAGCAACTTTATGTCGGCCTCTGCGCGTAGCCGCTGTCGAGCTGCAGTTCGTTCCACACCACTGTGTCGCCGCAGCAGCTGGTGGGACCCTCCGTGGTGTCGCCGCTGTGGGAACTTCCGTGGTGTCGCCGCAACAGCTGCAGCCGCTGTCGAATTGCAGCCCGCTGTCGACGGAGCCTCCCGTGCCACGCTGACCAGCGATCGCTCGCGGCCCGTGGCGCCTGCGGGGCGCGCCGCGCGGCGCTGGGGGCGGTCTCCGAGGGGAGGGGGAGAAGGAGAGGGATGGAGGAGGGAAGAGAAGGGGGACCTCCGCCTCCTCCTCCTCCTCCTCCTCCTCCTCTTCCTCCTCCTCCTCCTCCTAGTTTTCCGTGGGGGGGGGCCTCGTCGTCGTGGCCAGCTCCGCCCCGAATTCTTTACCAAAAGGCGGGTTCTGGGACAGGCTTGCGCCGCCCGCCGTCGCCGCAGCCGCCGACCGCCGAACGCGGCTGCCTGCCATCGCCGCCGAACGCACGATCGCTACAGCCAACCAAGAGGAGACGGGGGGGTGGCCTGGGCAACGACCCCTACGCGCCAGACGGTGAAAACAAGCCGTTTCAGAGTGCCGATGTCGCTACTCCTGGACCCTCCTGGACCTGTTCCAGGGTTCGTGCTGACCAGGATTCCGCGGCGCATCAAGCCGTGGCGACGAGGGGTTTCCATAGCGTCGATCCCAAAACGGCTCGACTTATTCCCCAGAGCCGAATTTTCATCCCGAGTCGTTGTTTGACGGTCCCGAGGCCCAGCAATGGCCCTCAGATGCCGAACATGACAAAGAACCTTCCGTCGTATTTTTGTTCATGACTCGAGGGGGTCTGGGTCAGCAGCCTACACTTCTCGGAGCCTCGGCCATCGCCGGTTTCGCCGCCATCGCCGCTGTCGTCAACCCCCGCCGTGGCGAGGGCCCGCCCATGGAGGGGGAGAAAATGGGGCCCATGACCAAAACCAGACGGTCGTGCCGAGGTCACCGTCCATTTTGGTCGGCGTCCATGCGTGGATCACCCTCGCGAAGCCGCCTCGGTCGACATGGACCATGACCAAGATCGGCATCAACGAATCCCGCGACATCTTGGCCATGGCCCCCGTGCTCTGCTTCCCTCGGGCCTATGCCGCCCGCGCGGAACTCCGAGGGCTCCGCCAGCAGCAACTCCCGCAGCAGCGCCTCCGCAGAGCACGCGCGCGGCAGCGACCTCGGCGCGAGAGGCCGCCCCACGGGCGCCTTGCCGCTGCAACAGCGTCGCCGGCGTCGGCGCCGTCTCGCCCTTGCCAACGGCGGCCACCCTCATCGTCGCCGTCGCCTGCGCCGTCGTCGTGGTCTTGGGCGCTGCTTGCCAGGGTGGGGCGATGAAAGGGGGACGAAGAACCCTCCACCTCCACCTTCCACACCATCGGACCTAGGCTGCTGAGGGGGGGGGGGGGGGGGGGGGAGCGAGAGGGGGAGGGGCGGGGGGGGGGGGCCAGGGGGGGAAATGCCATGGAAGTAAACTTGCCGGAGTCAAAACGTAAACGCGCACCTGTTCGCTCCTGCCATCGAATGACGGGCAGCGTTCGGGCGAGACCATCCTAATGGGGGGGAGGAAACATCGACCTGGAATCGGCGATGCATCGCCCAGAGGGCCCCTGGTGGCGGAACCGAGCGCTCCCGGACAGGGCGGGGCTATCGGGCCCGCATCGGTGATGAATGGGCGAGACGGGGGGTCGATGCGCTCCCCCCATGGGCCGCATCCCTTCCCGTGATCCTTCGGCGGTGGGC
Source organism: Prorocentrum cordatum (assembly GCA_963575745.1). Lineage (NCBI taxonomy): Eukaryota > Dinophyceae > Prorocentrales > Prorocentraceae > Prorocentrum > Prorocentrum cordatum. The sequence goes on from CAUYUJ010000690.1 coordinate 76,941, forward strand.
GAGCCTTCCTCTCGCAAACCACCCTTTAGTGAAAACGGCTCAGGACCGAAACCGACGCACCTGGACCCGCAAAACTGACGGCCGCGACGCCCCCCCGCGCACCGAACACGGCCAATTCGCTAATCGACGCGTCAGGGTAGGAGGTATGTCAACCTCCGAATCCTCGTCTAGTTCGCGGGTCATACTTCGGCTCTCCGGCGGCCTTTCGGGACGATGCGGGCACTTCCCAGAGCAAGGCGCAGCCACTGGAGAGCGCCCCGAGGCTGGACCTCTAGCGAGAACCAACGCGAACGCCCGAAAACCTCAAATCTCGCACCCGAAAATGTTTCCCCCGACGCCTCTCAGCGAGGCCCGGATGCTGAAACGCACCCCGAGGCAGGAAAATCGCCAGGAGCCAATGGAAACTTCAGAGACCGTGCGAGAACGCCAGAGAACGTCCGAAAACGTTTGACCACGTCCAAAGACGTCCGACCACGTTCGAAACATTCGAAAACGGCCGAGAACGTCGGTGAACATCCGAGCACGTGCAGAGACGTCCGAGAACGTTCGAGAACGTGCGAGAACGTCCGAAAGCGTCCCAGAATGCCAGGGGAAGTCCAAGACCCCTGAGCCTTCAGTAGGCGGCGACGTCCGAACCTTGCCGCCACCAACCATCGATTCTCCTGAATCGATGGAAGGCGGGGGTCTTAGGGTTCGGACTTCGGCACGTCATCGACGAATTCCGAACCACGAACCCTGCCCCCGCCGCCCATCGAGTTGCCTGGACGCATGGTCGGCGTGGGTAGGGCTTGGACTTCGCGGCCCATCCGACGCTGCCCTTGATCGAGCACTGCGCGCCGAAATAGCGGAAAGAGAACTGTGCACATATACCGATTCTGGCCAGGCCCATCCTGAGCCCAGGATCGGTGCATACAGTGGAGGCCAATCCACAAGAAACCTCGCAGGAAAGACCCAACCCTGAGACCCCAGGAATTGCGTTGATGTTTCGGTGTGGCTACGTCACGCTTTCCATAGCAAAATCATCTAACCCTGAGAAACCTAGGGCACCCTGGAGGCAAGCACGCTTTCCATAGCAAAACCATCGGAACCCAAGAAACCCAGGGCACGCTGGAGGCAAGCAACGTGTTTCTTGGCAGAGGTCTCTACTGTATACCGATTCTGGCCAGAATCGGTGCACACGCCCTCCTGCCTTGGCCAGGAAGGCATACGCACCGCTCCTGGGCCAAGGAGGGGCCTGGTCAGTACCAATGCATTCGAAGGAAAAGGTGCTGATACCGCTACGGTGGAGGCCAGTCGACAAGAAACCTTCCACAAGAAACCCAACGCCGAGACCCCAGGACACCCAGTGATTTGGTGTATGGATGGGTCGCGCTCTCCATAATAGCAAAATCGTCAAACCCCAAGAAACCCAGGGCACCCTGGAGGCAAGCAGGGTGTTCCTTGGCATGGGTCTCCACTGTGCGCCCTTCTGCCTTGGCTAGGAACGTATGTGCACCGATCCTGGGCCAAGAATGGGCCTGGCCAAGACCAATGCATTCGGAAGAGGAAGAGGTACGGATACCGCTACCCTTCGCCCGTTCTCCTTTCTCGGTCTCCTGGGAGACCCTCGTCGCCACCGCTGGATTCGTTTCGAAATACTGGTCAGAACGTGCCCCAGGAGAGGTCCGGGGAGTGTTGGCATCGTGGCACAACACAAGACAAATAAATTAAAACATAAACAGAAACCTTTGGCGCTCCGGGCGGATTTCTTGGATCTGCGCTGGACCCCCTCCCTGGCGCGCGGAGCGCGCCAGGAGCGGCGCCCGAGGCGCCGCCAGGGGGGCCCAGCGCGGATCCAAAAAATCTGCCCGGAGCGCCAAAGGTTTGTGTTTGTAGCGGCTCTTCTTCTTCGATATCGATAGGCTACCTTTTGCTTTCCCCATGCGTGTGCAATCCCACCAGCCCTTTGGGCGTGAGTGGTTTAGGGAGCTCTCTCTGTTCTCAACCCCCCTTCTTCCCCTTCGGGGAGGGGTTTACCCCTCCCCCTACCCCCTCCCCCTGGGCCTGGAGAGGGCGTTCCGCGGGTCGTCAGGGGGGTCATTTTCGACTCCTGGGAGCGCTAAAAAACGACACCCCTGACGAGGATTCTGGCCCCGACGGGGGGGGCAGAAAAAACCCTCTCCTCTTCTTTGAAACCAAAATCATTGATTTTACTACGGTGTTGGCCCCATTTTGGCCTTCTGAGGGGGCAGCGCTCATTAAAGCTCCCCTCTTCTTTCAAGGCAGAATTATAGTTTTACGAAGGTTTTGGGCTCATTTTGCCCTTCTGAGGGGGCAGCGCTCATTAAAGCTCCCCTCTTCTTTGATCGATTCTCTCCAAGATGGCCCCAAGAAGCGCCCAGGAGGCACCAAGAGGCCCCAAGATGGCCCCAAGAGGCCCCCCCCAAGAGGCCTCCAAGAGGCCCCCAAGATGCCCCCAAGAGGTCCCCAAGAGGCCCCAAGAGGCGCCGAAGACGCTATCACTACATCATCTCCTACTACTACAACTACAACTACTATTACGCCTACTACTAGTTCTAATCCTACTACTACTACTACTCCTACTACTACTACTACTACTACTACTACTACTACTACTACTACTACAACTACTACTACTACTACTACTACTACTACTACTACTACTACTACTACTACTACTACTACTACTACTACTACTACTACTACTAGTACTGCCACTACCACTGCTACTAGTACCACTGCTACTAGTACTACTGGGACTACTACTACTGCTACCACTGCTACTAGTACTACTGGGACTACTACTACTCCTGCTCGTAGTACCAGGACTACTACTTCTACTATTACTACTAGTCCTATTCCTGCTACTACCACGACAACTACCACTAAAACTACTAAGACTACCATCATTACTACTGCTTCTAGTACTGCTACTACTACGACTACTACTACTACTACTACTTCTACCTCTACTATTACTACTTCTACTCATGGTGCTACGGCCACTACTACTACCAGTACTACTACCACTACTACTACTACTACTACTACTACTACTACTACTACTACTACTACTACTACTACTCCTGCTACTACTACTACTACTACTACTACTACTTCCATATAGACCACTGCTCTAGTGACTGCCTCTGCTACTGAGACACCTAGTGCGACGACGACGTTGACGACTACGTTTGCGACTACCGCTGACACTGGAAATACCACTACTACTACTACTACTACTACTACTACTACTACTACTACTACTACTACTACTACTACTACTACTACTACTACTACTACTACTACTACCACTACCACTACCACTACCACTAACCACTACCCACTACACTACCACTACTACTAACTGCTCCTACTGTACTGTACTAGCTAGTACTAACTACTAGTACTACTACTACTACTACTACTACTACTACTACTACTATACTACTAGTACTACTACTACAACTACTACTACGACTAGTACTACTACTACTACTACTATACTACTACTACTACTACTGCTACTACTACTAACTACTACTACTACTACTACTACTACTAGTACTGCCACTACCACTGCTACTAGTACCACTGCTACTAGTACTACTGGGACTACTACTACTGCTACCACTGCTACTAGTACTACTGGGACTACTACTACTCCTGCTCGTAGTACCAGGACTACTACTTCTACTATTACTACTAGTCCTATTCCTGCTACTACCACGACAACTACCACTAAAACTACTAAGACTACCATCATTACTACTGCTTCTAGTACTGCTACTACTACGACTACTACTACTACTACTACTTCTACACTTTCTACTATTACTACTTCTACTCATGGTGCTACGGCCACTACTACTACCTACCTACTACTACTACTACTACTACTACTACTACGGACTACTACTACTACTACTATACTGACTACTACTACTACTACTACTACTACTACTACTACTACTAACTACTACTACTACTACTACTACTACTACTACTACTACTACTACTACTACTACTACTACTACTACACTAACTACTACTACTACTACTACTACTACTACTACTACTACTACTACTACTACTACTACTACTACTACTACTACTACTACTACTACTTCCATATAGACCGACCACTGCTCTAGTGACTGCCTCTGCTACTGAGACACCTAGTGCGACGACGACGTTGACGACTACGTTTGCGACTACCGCTGACACTGGAAATACCACTACTACTACTACCAGTACTACTACTACTACTACTACTACTACTACTACTACTACTACTACTACTACTACTACTATAACTACTACTACTACTACTACTACTACTACTACTACTACTACTACTACTACTACTACTACTACTACTACTACTACTACTACTACTACTACTACTACTACTACTACTAACTACTACTACTACTACTACTACGACTACTACTACTACTACTAGTACTACTTACTACTAGTACTATACTAGTAACTAATACTATACTCAGTAGTAGTACTACTAGTAAACTAGTACTAACTAGTACTACTATACTAGTACTACTAACTAACTACTACACTCTACTACTACTACTACTACTACTACTACTATACTACTACTTACTACTATAACTACGACTATACTTACTACTACTATTACTACTGCTGCTGCTGCTGCTGCTGCTGCTGCATTGCTGCTGCTACTATTGCTACTACTAGTACTACCACTACTAATCCCACCAGCCCTTTGGGCGTGAGTGGTTTAGGGAGCTCTCTCTGTTCTCAACCCCCCTTCTTCCCCTTCGGGGAGGGGTTTACCCCTCCCCCTAACCCCCTCCCCCTGGGCCTGGAGAGGGCGTTTCGCAGGTCGTTGGAGGGGTCTTTTTCGACTCCTGGGAGGGCTAAAAAACGACACCCCTCACGAGGATTCTGGCCCCGACGGGGGGAGGGAGAAAAAATGCTCTCCTCTTCTTTGAAACCAGAATCATTGATTTTACTACGGTTTGGCCCCATTTTGGCCTTCTGAGGGGGCAGCGCTCATTACAGCTCTCCTCTTCTTTCAAGGCAAAATCATTGTTTTTACTAAGGTTTTGGGCCCACTTTGCCCTTCTGAGGGGGCAGCGCTAATCCCACCAGCTCTTTGGGCGTGAGTGGTTTAGAGAGCCCGCTCTGTTCTCAACCCCCCTTCCTCCCCTTCGGGGAGGGGTTTACCCCTCCCCCTCCCCCCTCCCCCTGGGCCTGGAGAGGGCGCCCCGCGGGTCGTTGGAGGGGTCTTTTTCGACTCCTGGGAGTGCTAAAATTCGACACCCCTCACGAGGATTCTGGCCCCGACGGGGGGAGGCAGAAAAGTGCTCGCCCCATCTGTGATCGATCGCCCGACAGATGGCTCCAAGATTCCTCCCAGACCCCTCCCAGAGAGTCCCAAGAGGCCCCAAGAGGCCTCCAAGAGGCCCCCAAGATGCCCCCAAGAGGCGCCCAAGAGGCCCCAAGAGGCTCCCCCGAGGCACCCAAAACGCTCCTGGAAGCCCCTGGAGCCGCCAAGAAGCCCCCAAGACGCCCCAAACGGCCTCCAAAGGCTCCCCCAAGGCACCCAAGACGCTCCTAGAAGCCCCTGGGGCCGCCAAGAGGCCCCGAAGACGCCCCAAAAGGCTTCCAAGAGGCTCCCAAAACGACTCACACCACGACGAGGGCCCCGAACGACTCACACCACGAGGAGCCCGAACGAGTCACACCAGGAGGAGGGGCCCGAACGACTCACACGACGACGAGGGGCCCGAACAACTCACACCACGAGAAGCCCGAACGACTCACACCAGGACGAAGAGCCCGAACGACTCACATCACGAAGAGCCCGAACGATTCACACCAGGAAGAAGGGCCCGAACGACTCACACCAGGACGAGAAACCCCAAACGACTCAAACCACGAGGAGCGCTTTCTCTCCCTCCTCCTCCGCCTCGTCCTTCTCCCGCTCCCCCCACAAGGAGGATGTACAAGGAGGCGGGAGGAAGGAGGAACAGGGGAGACATGCGGGGCCAAGCGGACACAAGCCTGAAAAACACGACTGTCGGCATGCTGTTGTGAGATGGGCTGGTGGGGATACGCGAAGCGTAAAGAATTCCGTATCGTGTAGCCGACCCCCCTCCCAATCCTCATCCCCTTCGAGACCCCCACCAAATTACCACCCCAGTTGGGGATAAACCTCTTGAGCCCCGCAGGGAACGGCCTATATCCCCATCTAGGGGGGTAACTCGGCCAGTGGGGCCCAGGCCACACCGCTGGGGATGGGGGTCGGATAAACGATGCTCAGCACCGCTCTCTTCGCCCGACGCGAGGCCGCCGAGGCCGCCGCACGCGGAGCCGCAGCACCGGCCCGCGCGCGGCCCGCGCGGCGCCGCCGGAGCGCCGGCCACGCCCCCCCGCGAGGTCTCCTGGCCGGCGCGGGGGGCGGCGGCGGCTGAAGGGGAGCGGCGGCGATCCCAGGAAAGCCAGTGCGAGAGGGCAAGCTCCTCTCAGTGGGCCCTGGAAACGAGCAGGGCCGTTTATGTTTCCGGTTTCGAAATTGCCGTTTCTATTGCCCGTTCGGGCGCCGTTTTCTCCTGTTCCGTCGCAGTTGTTGTTACCAGTTCTGGTTATGGCTCCAATCCCGGAACCGATTTTGCAGTTTCTGGTTACAGTTTGTGGTATCGTCTCCGCTTTCAAGAGGCACTTTTTCGGACACCGAGACAAAACGGCCCTGCCGTTTCCAGGGCCCACGAAGGGCAGGCTTTCTCTGAGGGCGTTCTGCATCCAGTAGTGCTTTTCACACCGACATGCCACTGCAATCCCACTGTTTCGCGTTAGAAAAGCTGGAAATCTCGCGGACATCATGCGTGCTCATCCGCGCAGGCTCCCCGTCAAGATACACTTTGAGCCGGATGGCATCACCCTCGAGGACATTTGCCACCAACCCGACTCGACCGATGTACTCCGCCTCAAACACTACCACCACGTAGCGACCACACAGAACGACGACACAAGCTGCACCAGCAATATCCGCCGGCCCCCTTGTGGGGCCACCAGGCTGTAGGCCTAAGCTTCGCAGTTTCCTGTGCCAGTTGCAAGCTTCCATTGTTACAGTTCTGCTTCTTGCTGTTTACTGTACCTTGTTGACTTCTTGCTGCTTACTGTTCCTAGTTGATGGACCGCGCGAGGGGGGGAGGCCCAACACGGGCATTTTTACAACAGAGAAATCGTATGCTCTGAATTGCTGGGGTGGTAGAACTTGATACCCCTCACGCAGATCGGCATGGTCAGGGTTCAAAAACACATGAGATTTGCCACATTTCTGAAATTCGGTGGCACCCCTCACGCAGATCGGCGGGGTCAGGGTCAAACAAAAAAAAATGATTTGCCACATTTCTGAAATTCGCTGGCACCCCTCACGCAGTTCGGCGGGGTCAGGGTCCAAAAACAATAAGGATTTGCCACATGTCTGAAATTCGCTGGCACCCCTCACGCAGATCGGCGGGGTCAGGGTCCAAAAACAATAAGGATTTGCCACATTTCTAAAATTCGGTGGCACCCCTCACGCAGATCGGCGGGGTCAGGGTCCAAAAACACAGAGGATGTGCCACATTTCTGAAATTTCGGCGGCACACTTCACGCAGATCGGCAGGATCAGGGTCCAAAAACACAGGGGATGTGCCACATCTCTGAAATTTCGGCGGCACCATTCACGTAGATCGGCGGGGTCAGGGTCAAAAAACACAATGGCTTTGCAACATTTCTGAAAGTCGGCGGCACCCCTCACGCAGATCCGTAGGGTCAGGGTCCAAAAACATAAGGGATTGCCACATTTCTGACATTCGGCAACACCCCTCACGCAGATCCGTAGGGTCAGGGCCCAAAAACAAATGTGATTTGCCACATGTCTGAAAATCGGCGGCACCCCTCACGCAGATCGGCATGGTCAGGGTCCAAAAACACAAAGGATTTGCCACATGTCTGAAATTCGGCGGCACCCCTCACGCAGATCCGTAGGGTCAGGGTCAAACAACACATGGGATTTGCCACACTTCTGAAATTCGGCGGCACCCCTCACGCAGATCCGTAGGGTCAGGGTCGAATAAGACAAAGGATTTGCTACATTTCTCAAATTCGACGGCACCCCTCACGCAGATCGGCATGGTCAGGGTCCAAAAAGACACAGGATTTGCCACATGTCTGAAAATCGGCGGCACCCCTCGCGCAGATCGGCATGGTCAGGGTCCAAAAACACAAAGGATTTGCCACATGTCTGAAATTCGGCGGCACCCCTCACGCAGATCCGTAGGGTCAGGGTCAAACAACACATGGGATTTGCCGCACTTCTGAAATTCGGCGGCACCCCTCACGCAGATCCGTAGGGTCAGGGTCGAAAAACACACAGGATTTGCTACATTTCTGAAATTCGGCGGCACCCCTCACGCAGATCGGCATGGTCAGGGTCCAAAAAGACAAAGGATTTGCCACATGTCAGAAATTCGGCGGCACCCCTCACGCAGATCCGGTCAGGGTCGAAAAACAAACAGGTCCCGACACTGCTTCACGGCGGCGCCCAGACTTCATAATTTAGCTTTTGCATCTCCCACTATCCGAGACAGGGGGCCGGCGGCATGGGGCGAAGCCCTTACGGATATTGCCATATCTGGTGCTGGTGGGGATACCCCCCGACAGCTCCACGAGCAGCAGGACTGATTGCCTCGTTGGCAAGGAGGTGCGAAAAGACCAGAGCGGTTAGGCCACAGGGCCAGCAAGACGTGGCCGAGCAGGAGTCCCATCGTCCAAGTTCCAAGCGGAGGTCCAAAACAACGGGGTGGACTCTGGGCCGCCCCCAGACTCTGGGGGCTCCTCCCTCCTCCTCCTCCTCCTCCTCCTCCTCCTCCTCCTCCTCCTCCTCCTCCTCCTCCTCCTCCCTCCTCCTCCTCCTCCTCTGCCCCCTCTGGACCTCTGGATGGTGGCAGTTCTTGTGCATAGCACTGATGCCATCGTCCTCTTCCTCCTCCTCTTCCTCCTCATCGTCCGCCTCCTCCTCCTCCTCCTCCTCCTCCTCCTCCTCCTCCTCCTCCTCCTCCCTCCTCCTCCTCCGGAGCTCCCTCCCCTCGTTCTCCTCTCCATCCTCCTCCCCCGCTGCCTCGTCCCTCCCTCCCCTCATCCTCCTCCCCCCCTCTTCTCATCCTCCTCGTCCTCCTCGTCCGCCGCCGCCGCCGCCGTGATCGCCGTCGTCGTCGTGGTCGTCGTCGTCGTCGTCGTCGTCGTCGTGGTCGTCGTCGTCGTCGTCGTCATCGTCGTCGTCGTCGCCGTTGCCGCCATCGTGGTCGTCGTCGTCGTCGTCGTCGTCGTCGGCGTGGCCGCCGCTGCCGCCGCCGCCGCCGCCGTGGCCGTCGTCGTCGTCGTCGTCGTCGTCGTCGTCGTCGTCGTCGTCGTCGTGGCCGCCGCCGCCGCCGCCGCCGCCGTCGTCGTCGTCGTCGTCGTCGTCGTCGTCGTCGTCGTCGTCGTCGTCGTCAGTCGTCGTCGTCGTCGTCGTCGTCGTCGTCGTCGTCGTCGTCGTCGTCGTCGTTCGACGATCGAGGTTCGAGTTTCGATGAGGTTGTTCATGATGTTCGGCCTCTGGAGGCTGTTTTCGGGCTCGGGGACGGTCAGACACCCTGAATAATTTTGAGCCGTTTTTGGTCCTCGTCGTCGTCATGGAGGAAACTCGGCCTTGCAGACTGTCGATCCCCCATCCCTCTCCCGCAACTGCAGGCGCGCACCACCCGAGGAGCGGCGGCGGCGGCGACGGCGGCGGCGGCGGCGTCGTCGTCGCCGTCGTCATCGTCGTCATCGTCGGCGGGGGCTGGGGCTGTCTTGGGCCCTCTTGGGGCCTGCACAATTTGGACATCCATGTCCAAATTATCTTGGCCGCCGGTTCTTGAAGCTTCGGCGGGGGGCTATCGATTTCTTCTGGGCGGCGCAGCGGGCGGCACCTTGAAGTGTCCCACGGCGCCCGGAAAATTTGGACATCCAATCCATGTCCAGTTTGTCCGGAGACGGTTTGGGCCCTCTTGGGCCCATCTTGGGGCCATCCTGGGGCCAACTAGGGGGGTCGACCAATGAAATTCGCCGGCCCAACGGGCCAGGGCGTGCTAAGATCTCCGGTAACAGGTAAACAATATTTCTAGTTCGCGCGCGCGGGGCGGCCCCTATACGGGGCAAACAAACCTACCCCGCTTGTGACCACCCTCGCTTCCAAGAGATACCAAGCGATGCCAAACTACGGCCTGTACTGGTCATGCCGCTTGACGAGGAGGCGCGTGGTATGCCTTGGTTTTGCCTGGAAGCGAAAGCGGGTAGGCAATTCACGCTCTGACCCTAGGAGTCCCCGGGCGAAAAGTACCCCGGCAGTCCCCGGGAGGGTGGGGGCCAAAGATGCCGGACTTCCTGGGCGCGGCCCTGGAGGCCTCTGGAGCGCTCCAGGAGCGCTCCAAGGAGACGCCAAATATGTGGCAGGCCCAGCAGCCTGAAGCCAAGAGCGCCCCAAGACGGCCCAGATGGCCTCAAGACGGCACAAGATGCTCCCAAGACGCCCCAAGATGCGTCCAAGAGACCTCAAGAGGCCCCCAAGAAGCCACAATTGATGATTTTCATTTTTTTTTGAAGATTTTGGCGTTCTCGCCTCTTCGGCTTCCTAGCGCTCCAAGACGGCCCAAAAAGCCCTCAATGTCGCCCCAATACGGCCTACGAGGGTTCAAGACCGTTCCGAAACGATCCCAGAGGGCCCTAAGAGACCCCCAGAAACCTCCAAGATGGCCCAAGATGCCCCCAAAACGGCTGCAAGACCGGGCCCCGACGGGGTACCGGAACGGACACTTCGCGCTCTAAGCCGCAAGACGTCCCCAGGAGACCTCATAACGCCCCCAAGAGGCCTCAAGACGGCCCAAGATGCTCCCAAGACGCCCCAAGATGCGTCCAAGAGACCTCCCAAGAGGCCCCCAACAAGCCCAAATTGATGATTTTCAATGTTTTTTTTGAAGATTTTGGCGTTCTCGCCTCTTCGCCCCACGGGGCCCCGACGGGGGACCGGAACGGACATTTCGCGCTCTAAGCCGCAAGACGTCCCCAGGAGACCTCATAACGCCCCCAAGAGGCCCCCGAGAGGCCCCAAGAGGCCCCCAAGAGGCCCCCAGGAGGCCCCAGGAGGCTCTAGAAATACTGCCAGGAGGCCCTCGAGAAGCCTCCGGAAAAAAATGCTCGCGCCCAGAGTTCCGCAATGCAAGCGACCACTCGGCTGGCCGTCAGCGGTGCGACAATATGTAACCGCCGAAGTGACACCGCCGACCTCCACAGGAGGAAAGCACAACAAAATGTAATAAGTATAGCTGTCGAGCTCTCTCTCAGCTCCCCTCCCCGACCATAGGCATGACCGTATGCGAACGGACCCACAATTGCAAACGATGCATCCAAGTACGAAGACCACTGACTCCAACACCCTCGCACCACAAACAGAGCACCCCTAAACACGCCGAGGCAACCGCAGGCAGAGCCCGACCGAACCCTGGAACCTCCAGAAAGCGGGGCTCCATTGGCGGACCGCGCCAAAACACCGTCCGCGAGCCCCATGAGAGCAGACGATGGCGCCACAAACCACTGACAGCCGCAAACGTCGAACCAACTACACCGGACTGGTGCACCCACCACCGAAAACAACGTCCCCCCCCATCAGCGCAGCATGACTCACGGACGCGCAGCCAAACCCCAGCGATTACGCATTATGAGCCGGCGGAATGAGCGAAGCGATTCAATAAAATTACTCCGACGGAAGGACCCCACATGAGAATCTCTTTAGCTTGCATGGGGGTATCCTCCTGCCCCTTCCCTTCTCCCACCTACTCTTGCCTCCTCGTTCTCCTCCTGTCTGCTCCTCCTCCTGCCTCAACCCCTGCCTCTTCCTCCTCTTCTTGCCTCCTCCACCTCCTCCCCCTCCCCCTCGTTATGCTTCCTCCCCCCCATTCCCCCTGCCCCTCCTGCCTCCTGCCTCCTCCTCCTGCTCTCCCTCTCCCTTCTCCTCCTCCTCCTCCTCCTCCTCCTCCTCCTCCTCCTCCTCCTCCTCCTCATCATCATCATCATCATCATCATCATCATCATCATCCCCTGTCCTCCTCCTCTCCCTCTCCCTCATCCGCTTCCTCCTCCTCCTCCTCCTCCTCCTCCTCCTCGTTTCCATATTCCTCCCCCCTCCTCCCCCCCCCCTCCTCCCCCTCCTCCTCCTCCTCCTCCTCCTCCTCCTCCTCCTCCTCCTCCTCCTCCTCCTCCTCCTCCTCTCTCCTCCTCTCCTCCCCCCTCCTCCTTCCTCCTCCTCCTCCTCCTCCTCCTCCTCCTCCTCCTCCTCCTCCTCCTCCTCCTCCTCCTCCTCCTCCTCCTCCTGCCTCCTCCTTAGGCCTCCTGCCCCCTCCTGGGGCCTCCTGGGGCCTCTTGGGGCCTCCTGGAGCCTTCTGGGCCTTCCGGGACCTACTGGGGCCTCCTCGGGCATTCCTCCTCCTCCTTTTCCTCCTCGTCCTTCCTCCCCTCAGCCTCTTCCTCTTCCTGCTTTCCTGTCTCGTCCTGCATCATCCCTCCTCCTTTTCCTGGCAATCCTCCTCCTCCTCGTCCTCGTGCGGAACACGACCCAGAGGAAGCGCACGACGTGCGTCCCAGCCGATACGCGCCGGAGGACGACCCAGAGGAAACGCGCGCCGGAGGATGACCCGGAGGAACCACGTGAGCTGCGGGACCCATAGGAAGGTTCCCGCCTGACGCGTCCTCACAATTCACTCACAGACGAGGGTCCCGCTTCATACTTCTTCCAAATTCAGACCTGAGGAGCCCAAAGGTGACGACAGTTACAGGAATCCGATGACCCGCTCGGACTAATAACATGATCTGCGGGCCCCAGAGGGAGGGGGCTCCCGCCTGAGACTTGCTCGCAATTCACTCACAAACGAGGCTCCCGCTTGATACTTCCTCCAAATTCAGACCTGAGGAGCCCAAAAGTGACGACAGTTACAGGAATCCGATGACCCGCTCGGATTAATAACATGATCTGCGGGCCCCATAGGAGGGGGCTCCCGCCGGAGACTTCCTTCACAATTCACTCACATATGAGGTTCCCGCTTGATACTTCTCCAAATCAGACCTGAAGAGCCCAAAAGTGACGACAGTTAAAGGAATCCGATGACCCCTCGGATTAATAACATGAATCTGCAGGCCCCATAAGGGAGGGGTGCTCCCTCCTGAACTTCCTCGCAATTCACTCACAAAGGAGGCTCCCGCTTGATACTTCCTCCAAGTTCAGACCTGAGGAGCCCAAAAGTGACGACAGTTACAGGAATCCGATGACCCGCTCTGATTAATAACATGATCTGCAGGCCCCATAGGGAGGGGGCTCCCGCCGGAGACTTCCTCACAATTAACTCACAGACGAGGCTCCCGCTTGATAATTCCTCCAAATTCAGACCTGAAGAGCCCAAAAGTGACGACAGTTAAAAGAATCCGATGACCCGCTCGGATTAATAACATGATCTGCGGGCCCCATAGGGAGGGGGCTCCCGCCTGACGCGTCCTCACAATTCACTCACAGACGAGGGTCCCGCTTGATACTTTTTCCAAATTCAAACCTGAGGAGCCCAAAGTGACGACAGTTACAGGAATCCGATGACCCGCTCGGATGAATAACATGATCTGCGGGCCCCATAGGGAGGGGGCTCCCGCCTGAGACTTGCTCGCAATTCACTGACAAACAAAGCTCCCGCCTGATACTTCCTCCAAGTTCAGACCTGAGGAGCCCAAAAGTGACGACAGTTACAGGAATCCGATGACCCGCTCGAATTAATAACATGATCTGCGGGCCCCATAGGGAGGGGGCTCCCGCCTGAGACTTGCTCGCAATTCACTCACAGACGAGGCTCCCGCTCGATACTTCCTCCAAATTCAGACCTGAGGAGCCCAAAAGTGACGACAGTTACAGGAAATCCGATGACCCGCTCGGATTCGTAACATGATCTGCGGGCCCCATAGGGAGGGGGGTCCCGCCTGAGACTTGCTCGCAATTCACTCACAGACGAAGCTCCCGCCTGATACTTCCTCCATATTCAGGCCTCAAGTCAGCGAGTAGTGATGATGATGATGATGATGATGATGATGATGATGATGATGATGATGATGATGATGACGATGATGATCGTTCGATGCCGATGATGGTGAGTGATCGTGGGATGGTAATGGTGATACTAATGGTGATGACGATGATGAGTGGGGAGTGATGATGATGGTGATGATGATGCGGAGGAGGAAGCAAAGAGGATGAGGAGATCCTGCGCGGAGGGTGCGCAAAGAAAATTACTCCGACGGAAGGACCCCGCATGAGAATCTCTTTAGCTTGCATGGGGGTATCCTCATGCCCCTTCCCTTCTCCCACCTACTCTTGCCTCCTCGTTCTCCTCCTGTCTGCTCCTCCTCCTGCCTCAACCCCTGCCTCTTCCTCCTCTTCTTGCCTCCTCCACCTCCTCCCCCTCCCCCTCGTTATGCTTCCTCCCCCCCATTCCCCTTGCCCCTCCTGCCTCCTGCCTCCTCCTCCTGCTCTCCCTCTCCCTTCTCCTCCTCCTCCTCCTCCTCCTCCTCCTCCTCCTCCTCCTCCTCCTCCTCCTCCTCCTCCTCCTCCTCCGTCATCCCCTGTCCTCCTCCTCTCCCCCTCCCTCATCGCCGCTTTCCTCCTCCTCCTCCTCCTCCTCCTCCTTCCTCCTCCTCCTCTTCTTCCTCCCCTCGCTTCCTCCCCCCTCCTCCCCCCCCTCCTCCTCCTCCTCCTCCTCCTCCTCCTCCTCCTCCTCCTCCTCCTCCTGCCTCCTCCTTAGGCCTCCTGCCCCCTCCTGGGGCCTCCTGGGGCCTCTTGGGGCCTCCTGGAGCCTTCTGGGCCTTCCGGGACCTACTGGGGCCTCCTCGGGCATTCCTCCTCCTCCTTTTCCTCCTCGTCCTTCCTCCCCTCAGCCTCTTCCTCTTCCTGCTTTCCTGTCTCGTCCTGCATCATCCCTCCTCCTTTTCCTGGCAATCCTCCTCCTCCTCGTCCTCGTGCGGAACACGACCCAGAGGAAGCGCACGACGTGCGTCCCAGCCGATACGCGCCGGAGGACGACCCAGAGGAAGCGCGCGCCGGAGGATGACCCGGAGGAACCACGTGAGCTGCGGGACCCATAGGAAGGCTCCCGCCTGACGCGTCCTCACAATTCACTCACAGACGAGGGTCCCGCTTGATACTTCTTCCAAATTCAGACCTGAGGAGCCCAAAAGTGACGACAGTTACAGGAATCCGATGACCCGCTCGGATTAATAACATGATCTGCGGGCCCCATAGGAGGGGGCTCCCGCCTGAGACTTGCTCGCAATTCACTGACAAACAAACTTCCTTTCAGACCTGAGGAGCCCAAAAGTGACGGCAGTTACAAGAATCCGATGACCCGCTCGGATTAGTAACATGATCTGCGGGCCCCATAGGGAGGGGGCTCCCGCCTGAGACTTCCTCACAATTCACTCACAGACGAAGGTCCCGCTTGATACTTCCTCCAAATTCAGACCTGAGGAGCCCAAAAGTGACGACAGTTACAGGAATCCGATGACCCGCTCGGATTAATAACATGATCTGCGGGCCCCATAGGGAGGGGGCTCCCGCCTGAGACTTGCTCGCAATTCACTGACAAACGAGGCTCCCGCCTGATACTTCCTTCAAATTCAGACCTGAGGAGCCCAAAAGTGACGACAGTTACAAGAATCCGATGACCCGCTCGGATTAATAACATGATCTGCGGGCCCCATAGGGAGGGGGCTCCCGCCTGAGACTTCCTCGCAATTCACTCACAGACGAGGCTCCCGCTTGATACTTCCTCCAAATTCAAACCTGAGGAGCCCAAAAGTGACGACAGTTACAGGAATCCGATGACCCGCTCGGATTAGTAACATGATCTGCGGGCCCCATAGGGAGGGGGCTCCCGCCTGAGACTTCCTCACAATTCACTCACAGACGAGGCTCCCTCTTGGTGGATGATGGTGATGGGATGATGACGACGGTGTTTGATGATGATATATGATTGATGATTGATGATTGATGATTGATGGTTGATGATTGATGATGATGATGATGATGATGATGATGATGATGGTGGTGGTGGTGGTGATGATGACGACGTGATGATGATGATGATGGTGGTGATGATGAATGCTGATGGTGAGTGATCGTGCGATTCTGATGGTAAGTGGTGGTGATGATGATGGGGACGAAGTGGTGAGTCAGCAAATAGTGATGATGATGATGATGATGATGATCGTTCGATGCCGATGATGGTGAGTGATCGTGCGATGGTGATGGTGATGCTGATGGTGATGATGATGATGAGTGGGGAGTGATGGTGATGGTGATGGTGATGCGGAGGAGGAAGCAAAGAGGAGCAGAGGAGAGGGAGGAGGACGAGAGATCCTGCGCGGAGGGTGTGCAGAGAAAACAAGAACCCCACTTAGGATTTGGGGAACAAGAACCCTATTAGGATGTGGGGAACTAGTACACAGGACTGAGGGCTCCAAGGACCTGATGATGATGATGACGACGATGATGGTGATAATGGTGGCGGTGATGACGACGTGGAAAATGATGAAGAATATGATGAGGAATGATACGGAAACGCCGGTCTGAGCACTTCATCGGCTCGACTACCTGGAGTGCTGGTAAGTTCTGCTGCTGCTTTTCCCCAGGGTTCTGGAGCCCTCGGCGCCTTGGGGGGCCCTTAAACGAATCCGAAGCCTCCAATGGTTTTCCGGCTCACGACCGACGACCGGCGACCGGAGACGACGACGACGACGGGCATGAGATACTTGGCGCCCCCCCTTGGGAGCATCGCTCCATACCCCCCAGGTACCCGGTGTCCCCCGGGGGACATCGGGTAACTCGACCTTTCAGGGGGGGGGTGTTGGGCACGAGATGCCCAGTGGCGAGGGGGGCTCGACCATGCACGGGGAGGTGTCGGGCATGAGTTACCCGGTGTCCCCCGGGAGACATCGGGTAAGCGGGGGGGGTGCTCCACGCCCCCCACTTACCCGGTGTCCCCCGAAGGGCATCGGGCAAGTCGACCTTGCAGGGGGCGCATTCGGCATGATTCGGTGTGCCGCGCGAGACATCGGAGTTACCTGGTGGTCCCCGGGGGACATCGGGTAACTCGACCCTGCAGGGAGGGGTCTGGATATGAGATACCCAGTGGCCCCCCGTGCGACATCGGAGTCACCTGGTGGTCCCGGTGGGACGTCGGCCCGTAGGACATCGGAGTTACCCGGTGTCTCCCGGGGGACATCGGAGTTATACCTGGTGGTCTCCGTGGGACACAAGCCCGTGGGACATCGGAGTTACCCGGTGGTCCCCGGGGGACATCGGGCAACTCGACCTTGCAAGGGAGGGTTTACCTGGTGTCCCCCGCGGGACATCGGAGTTACCCGTGTGTCCCCCGTGGGACATCGGAGTTACCTGGTGGTCCCCGTGGGACATCAGCCCGTGGGACATCGGAGCTACCCGGTGGCCCCCCGTGGGACATCGGAGTCACCCGGTGGTCCCGGTGGGACGTCGGCCCGTGGGACAGCGGCGTTGCCCTTGTGTCCTCCGTGGGACATCGGAGTTACCCGGTGGTCCTCGTGGGACACCGGCCCGTGGGACATCGGAGTTGCCCGTGTGTCCCCGGGGGACATCGGGTAATCCAGAAGCCGCATTAAAGTGATCATTTCCCCCCTCTGTGACAGAGGGGGTGTCTTTCGGACCCCCTCTGTGACAGAGGGGGTGCGTTCGGAGGCCCTCTGTGACAGAGGGGGTGCGTTCGGAGGCTCTCTGCGACAGAGTTGCTCGTCATCCCGTTCCTCCTCATCCTGCTTCTTGATTTCGGATATGTCATGCTACCACTGCGCTCATCATCTTTGCGTCTGTGATCCTCGTCGTGTTGTTCCATGCGTCCTTTTCACAATTTCCGCCACATTATCCTCCGTTGCCGTTCTGGCCCGCCATCTACCTCGTCACTCTCCTTCGTCTGCATGTCCTTATTCTTTTCCGCTCTTTTTTCGCCTCCCTCTGGTTCGATTTCCGCTCTTCGTCCACTTCGTTCATTCGTTTCCAACCCCCCTTCCTTTCAAGTTCTCCGCCGTCCAATCACGTCGCGTCGTCCGCCGCCGCTATGCTCAAACCACCCCGCGCCCGTGGGATCGCCCGCGAGCACCGGTGCAGCTGGGCCCGTCGCGGCCTAACGCGCGCCTGCGCCATCGTCTTGCAATGGGCGATGCAGGCGGATACACATGGGATGGCGCGGGAGGATGGTGGGATAGCCGCAGCAGCGGCTGGCGTGGCTGGGAGGACGGCCATGATTGGTCAGCGAGGGGTTGGAGAGACTGGCGACAAGACGGGCACACGCCAACGGAGGACGCCAAATGGCGCGATGGCCCTGCCGCCGCAGCAGCGGCGGCGGTCTCGCCTCAACGGCCGTCTCGCTTCGCCGCGCTTAGCGTTGTGAGCCCCCGCGCCCCTGGTCTCGGCAAGCCCGAATTCGATAATTTCGTGAGGGCTGCCCTCCGAAACGTACCAGAACTTGGGAACACAGTTTCAGGAGAGGGGTCGGGATCCCGAGCCGCGCCTGCGGCGCAGGAGCCCCGCGCCACCGCAGCGGCGGCGGCGCGCGGGCCCCAGGATTTTGAGAAGTTTGATGTTAATTATTTGTTGAGTTATGAAGAGAGGCTCGGCACTTCGTTTAAGCAACACAATCAAGCGTTGAAATGGTGGCGCCATCTGAATGAAGACCCAACTGCCCCGTTCGAGTCAGAAGCCAAGTGGTTTGACAATGCGAAGCCCACCATGGTCGCTGTTTGCGACCACGGTGCGAGGACGAGCTTTGGTTTCAAAAGCGACGAGGAAGTCCCTTGGCGGTGGCAAGAGATGGTGGCGACGCTCAGGGAGGAAGATATCAGGGAGGTCGTGGAGGGGCCCCGCAGCAGCGGGGCTCTGATCGGCTGTTCCCTCGAAGTCCGGCCAAACAGCTACGACCACATGCGTCAGAGTATTGTGCGCGCGCGACAGTTCGCGGGGCAGCGGGTGAAAGTGAAGCTGCCGATGTGGGATTTCGTGTTGCACCGCGACGACGGGACAGGCGTCCGTTTACACCCGCACTGGGGCGACAGGAAGGTCGAAGCTCTGCCCCTCGTCCCCCACGCGGACACGGCGAGGCCACCAACCGCGGGTTTGGGCGGGAGCGACGGGTCAGGAACTTTTCGCTGGCACAAGGACCTCGGTGTGGAGCGCAAGGTCAAGTTCGACGCCGCCAGAGAGAAGGGGAGGCCGACGCCCTCTCAGGGGCCCCGCAGCAGCGGGGCCGCGGCGTCCAGCACCAGGCCCTCGGCGTCCGCAGCAGCGGGTGGCAAACAGTAGTTTTGGGACCGAATAACTCCCCAGACGATTTGGTTTCGGAGTAGATGGCTCCGCAGCAGCAGCGGGGCTCGAATGAAGGGCGCGTTGCATTTCTGCAGGGGCGCGCGCGTCGGCCGCCGAGATCGGGGGCGCTCGTGCAGGCGCCGTGGCGCGATCTTCGTAAAGAAGTCTTCCCTCTCCTCCCTGTCCCCCCATCCCGCCGCCCTCAACGTCGGCTCCTCGCCGCCCGTTCCTCGTCGCTCCACGCCTGTTCGTTCTCCTCCAATTTCCTCTCCCGCTTCCTCGTTCTCTCCTTCCCATTTTTCCCTCCATCCCATTGCATCCCTGGCACCCCAGCGAAGTTCGCAGTTCGAAGTTTGAAGTTCGGAGTTCGAAGGTTGCAGTTTGAATTTCGAAGCTTCGCACTTCGAGGTTCGATCTTCGAACCTTCGTCATCTCGTCGTCGTAATCGTCGTCCTCGTTCGTCGTCGTCGTTCCTCGTCGGCGTCGATTGTCGTTGTCGTCGTCGCTCGTTGTCGTCGTCGCCGTCGTCGTCGTGGTCGGCGTCGTCGTCGTCGGTCGTTGTCGTCGCTAGTCGTCGTCGCTGGTCGCCGTCGTGGTCATCGTCCTCGTCGTCGTCGTCGTGGTCGTCGTCGCCCTCGTTGTCGCCGTCGTGGTCATCGTCGTCGTCGTTGTCGTGAAACGCCCCACGTAGGAGGAGCAGAGAAGGGAGTAAGGAGAAATGAGCACGGTGGAGGGAGGAGGGAGGATTGAACAGGAAGAGGAGGGTACAGATGGAGGTAGAAGGGATGAGGTAGTTCAGAAGTGGGAGCAGCAGACTGGCGCAATGGGAAAAGCCATGTGAGTGCAGGGAGGGATGGAAATGCGATAAAGTGAAGCCGCAGCCGTTGCAGGTCTGCCTCCCGCCGCGCCCGCCCGCCTCCGCGACTGGAGCCGCGCAGGAGCCTCTGCCGAAGTCTCCGCAGCAGCGGGGACTGCCAGAGGAGGCTCCTTCGCGGTTTTTGCGCCGCTATGGCGAGCATCGCGGGCAAGTACGACGTCGATGACTTCGAGCTCATCACGACGGAGGGCAGTGTTTGGCACTGGGCGACCATGGTGGTGCGGTTTCTCCAGTGGCGCAATCGTTGCCGCCATGCACGCGCCGTTGGAGTGAAGGGCCAGATGCTCGTCGACCAGGCGCGGCAGATGATGGAGGAGGCGCGCCGCACCGAGGAGATGGGCAAGATGATGCTTGAGATGTCGAAGAAGAAGGCGAAGGACATCCCAGGCAATATTCGGTACTTTTGCCGCCAGCCGCACCAGGAGAGCTGAGCGGCGATCGGAGCTGGGCCGATAGAGGAGGACGAGGAGGAAGAAGAGGGGGGATGAGGAGAGGAGGAGGAGGGGATGAGGAGTTGGAGGCAGCACGCGCACCCGCATTAAGAGCCGCCAGCCGCGCCCGTCTCCGAGCATGAAACCCGAGCTTGGCTGGAAGGGGGGAGGGCGGTAGCAGAAACAGCGCAGGACAGGGGTGGGAGAGGTCACGCATCCGCCGCATTAGCGGCGGTGGTACGACAGTTCTCATGGCGGCGCGGCGGTCGCTGAGAAATGGAGCACGTGCGTGGGCCTGCGTGCGCTTAATTATGAGTGGCTCTCGTCCCCTCCCCTCCTCTTCCTCCATGAGATCTCTCTCCTGGTGCATATCCCCTGCCAGTGCTCGTCCTGCTCCTCTATCCGCCCCCCCTCGTCCGTTCCTGCCACCAGCCACATGGGGCGTTCTCAATCAACACCCCATTGAGTGTCCCCATGTGAAGGTTGCCCTTTGTCATGAGGGCGGACTCGCAAGAGCCGAGTGGCTGAAGAACTAATTAGTAGTTTGGGGTCCGAACAGCTCCCCAGACGATTTGGTTGTGGAGTAGGTGGCTCCGCAGCAGCGGGGCTCGAATTAAGGGCGCGTTGCATTTCTGCAGGGGCGCGCGCGTCGGCCGCCGAGATCGGGGGCGCGCGTGCAGGCGCCGTGGCGCGATTTTCGTTTTGAAGTCTCCCCTCTCCTCCCTGTCCCCCCATCCCGCCGCCCTCAACGTCGGCTCCTCGCCGCCCGTTCCTCGTCGCTCCACGCCTGTTCGTTCTCCTCCAACTTCCTCTCCCGCTTCCTCGCTTTTCCTTCCCATTTTCCCTCCATCCCAGTCCATCCCTGGCACCCCAGCGACGTTCGCAGTTAGAAGCTGGAAGTTCGGAGTTCGAAGATCGAAGTTTGAATTTCGAAGCTTCGCACTTCGAGGTTCGATCTTCGATCCTTCGTCATCTCGTCGTCGTAATCGTCGTCCTCGTTCGTCGTCGTCGTTCCTCGTCGGCGTCGGTTGTCGTCGTCGTCGTCGCTCGTTGTCGTCCTCGCCGTCGTCGTCGTGGTCGGCGTCGTCGTCGTCGATCGTCGTCGTCGCTAGTCGTCGTCGCTGGTAGCCGTCGTGGTCATCGTCCTCGTCGTCGTCGTCGTGGTCGTCGTTGCCCTCGTTGTCGCCGTCGTGGTCATCGTTCTCGTCGGCGTCGTCGTCGTCGTTGTCGTGAAACGCCCCACGTAGGAGGAGCAGAGAAGGGAGCAAGGATAAATGAGCGCGGTGGAGGGAGGAGGGAGGACTGAACAGGAAGAGGAGGGAGCAGGCAGAGGTAGAAGGGATGAGGTAGATCAGAAGTGGGAGCAGCAGAGTGGCGCAAGGGGAAAAGTCATTTGAGCGCAGGGAGGGATGGCATTGCGATAAAGTGAATCCGCAGCCGTTGCAGGTCTGCCCCCCGCCGCGCCCGCCCGCCTCCGCGACGGGAGCGGCCCAGGGCATGGAGCAGCCTGGCGCGACTGGAGCCGCGCAGGAACCTCTGCCGAAGTCTCCGCAGCAGCGGGGGCTGCCAGAGGAGGCCCCTGATGCAGTTCCGCATGGAACGGCAGATCCAGCACCGGCCTCCGCAGCAGCGGGGGGGGAGGTTGCAACGAAACTGCGGCCATTGTTTTCGTCGATGTCTGATGCCCAGGAAAGCGTTTCGAAGACCCTGCTGGTTGCCCAGGAATTGATGCAGAATGGCCTGATCGAAGATGCGCGGAAGTTAACGGCCGCCGCCAACCGCCTTGTAGTCATAACGGCTGAGGAGGCGGCTTGCGCAGCAGCGGGGGCATCCGTGGAGCCAGGCGCCGCCACAGTGGTAATCGAGCCTGGACAGGGTGGCTCCGATGACCCGAGACCGAGATCTCCCTGCACGACTAATTGGCAACATCGGCAGGCTCTGATCGCAGCACGCAAACTGCGTGAAAGCTCCTCCGCAGCAGCGGGGGCCCGCGTGATCAAGACTCTCGCCTTGACCTCGAAGGCTCGGTCGCCAGCGCTTCCTGTCCAAGAGGGCTTCCCAGAGGAAGGCCGCCCGCACTTCCCATCGGAAGAGCGCGGCCCGAGCCATTCCAAGCCTCTTGTGCCCCTGCTGTACGACGACGAAGACCAGGTGCAGGAGGGGCAGACAGAGGCGCGCGTGAATCTGGCTTTTGCTTCCCTCGTCCTGCGCGCGGGCGCCTCCCTGTCGGATTGGGTCGCAGCTGTCAGGGACAGGCGCGAAGGGGTCGTCTTAGTCTCCTTCGAGCCTGGTGCACGCATCAATCGCGATCGGCGGAAGCAACATCTCGACGATCTCATCCGCCAAAGTGGCTTCCACGGGGAGGTCGCGCGCGAGTGCGTTGGGGCTCTCCTCTGGGTTCCCGAGCGCGTCGAGCAGTGCGAGGTGCTTCGCTGGCACTGCCACGGGAAGTTCCTGGTTCAGGCCTGGTCGGTGACCCCGGCAGCGGTGGCTCACAATCCGAAAGCAAAGGAAGGCAAACTCTCCATAGCAGTGGGGGGCGTGTTCTTCCGACACCAGACGAGCCTCGCGGGGCAACCGTGGCCCGAGAACTTCCGCAACGGGCTGCGGAACCTGGTGTTGTGGAACCGAGTGCGTATTCTCGCTGGGATCTTTGACGCAGGCAGGGAGGATCTTTCGGAGCTGCTCAGAAGTTGCGGCGCGTCTGGTACAGGCGTACTCGGCTTGGCTTTGTGGTGTCCGACAAAAGGTTGTCACGTGACGCACCCGCACTACATCGTGATTCTTGGCCCCGCTCAGGTTCGCGAGTGCCCTGCGGGCGGGCAGCCTGATCTGCCGCACTGGTTGAATCAGGATTCCCAGCCTCCGCAGCAGCGGAGGCTCCTCACCAGCCTGCAGTACCGCCAGTTGGATTGGGTGGCGCGTCCGACCTGGGTCAGGCTCACGGACGCGGAGCGCAAGGAGCAGGATACATATGACTGGCCGCACTTGCACAGGGTGATCCACAAGGCCCAGGATGCGAACCGCCTCACGGAACATTGCCACACATTGTTCGTTTTTGTAGAAGCCAAGAACAGGAAGTCTGGCAAAGGCGCCGCGGCCAGGAAGAAGGATCGGAAGCGGGAAGCCAAGTGGGAAAAACAGCGGGGAGAGTGGGCGGAGACAGAACCCGAAGCAACAGCCTCAGCAGCAGCGGAGGCGCACGGAGACCAGGAGGAGGCGGAGACAGAATCTGAAGCAGCAGCCTCCGCAGCAGCGGGGGCGCACGGAGCCCAGGAGGAGCTTGAGGGCGACGAGGCCCCGCTCTGGATCGACTCCTGCAGCCTCACGCCGCCCCAGGACGAACAGAGCAACCCTGACAGAGGTGAGAGGGAGGAGAAGAAGGAGAAGGAGAAGATGAAGAAAAACAAGAAGAAGAAGAAGAACAAGAATAAAGATATCAGGAGCAGAACCCCAAAGAGGAAGAAGCCCTCGCAGCAGCGGGGGGGCAGCCGTTCCACACGCAGAAAGCGGGAGCAGAGGAGCAAAGACCGAATGAGGAGAGCGCCCTCGCAGCAGCGGGGGCGCAGCCGCTCCAGACGCAGAGGGCAGGAGCAGAGGGGGCGCAGCCGCTCCAGACGCAGTGGGCAGGTGGAGGGCGGCGACCGCAGGGCGGCGTGGGCAGGGCGGTTCCTGCCCGCGCCGCCCGCGCACCCCCCCCACACAGGTCAGGTGATGCTGAGGCCGAGGGCATGGCGCCCGCTCCTCCCAGGCCAGATATGCCGTCCGCCAGGCATGCCGCCAATGATGCCACCACCACCGCCATTTCCCCCGCGTGGAGGAGGACGCCGCGGGGCCCCCCCGCTGGAGGAGACACCGCACCCTACGCCACCGCGGCTCGTCCCGAGGCAGCCGCCGCACCCTCCGCCGAAGCGGCTCCTGCCAAGAGAGTCGCAGGCGCCCCGCCCTCTGGCAGCGCCGCTCGTCCCGAGGCCGCCGCCGCAGCCTCCCCCGCCGCAGCTCCTCTCCAGGGAGTCGCCGCTTCCTGCGGACACGTTTGCGTTCAACAGTGACGCGTTCGAGGCATTGTCGCGGCGCCGCAGCCCTTCAAGCGACTCCAGCTGACGGCGCGCGGCTGCGGAGACCTCCGCAGCAGCGGGGGTGGTCTCCGCAGGGGTGATCTCCGCAGCAGCGGGGGTTAGCATAATTAAGAGATCTGAGGCCCGGGCTCGGCGCGCGCGCGAGGAGGCAGGCGCTCGCATTGAGCGGCTGAAGAAATCGTGGTCGTTGTCGCCGTGCTCGTCGTCGTCGTTTGCTTTTTGCTGGGGGGGAAAGGGGGGCGAGCAAGGAGGAGGAGGAGGAGGAGGGGTCCTGCAGGGGCCAGGACCGACACCGGGACCGGGACCGGGACCAGGGGGAGAGCGGGACCGGGACCGGGTGCGGGACAGGGACGGGGAGCCCTGGACGAGCAGCAGAACCGACCACGGGACCGGGACCGGGACCGGGGCCGGGACCGGGACCGGGACCGGGAACGGGGGTGCTGGTCCCGGTCCCGGTCCCGTGGTCGGTCCTGCTGCCCGTCCTGGGCTCCCCGCCCCTGTCCCGCTCCATGTGTCACCTCTTTGTCCCGCTCCCAATCTCTGCCGTGCCGTTTGGGTTCGAGATCGCCAGCCATGAGGGTTAGGAAGCCCGACACAAGGATCGGGCGATGCCGCGTCGGCGAGAAGAGGAATAGGAAACCCGACACAAGGACGGGACGATGCCGCGTCGGCGAGAAGAGGGGTTTTCGGAAACCGGACCACAGACCTCATTCGAGCAAGCGCGCTGGGGCGGCGGCTCGACCCACGGCAGCGTCGGCGGAGGCGGCCGCGCGGCCGCTAGCTCGGCGCAAGGCGAGCTCCAAGAAACAAACCCTCGCAGTAGCGGGGGCTGCTGTAGCCCTCGCAGCAGCGGGGGCTGCTGTCTTGGAGCGTGGTGGGTTGTGGGATGAGAAGACTGCTCGGAGGATAGGCGTGGAAGATGACGATGGGTTCGATCAGGCACTTTGGCACCGCGACCATTGGGGCAACTGGTACAAACTAGGGTCCAAGATGCCGCCAGTCGGCAGCTCCTGGCAAGAAGGCGCCGACCCCCTTCGCATGTAATTACGGGGCGGATGAACACGACAGTGCCCCCACATGGTTGATTGTACGGTCCTCAGGATGACCACGACATCCCGAGCGCACAAGGGGAACGCTCCTCCGCAGCAGCGGAGGGATGTCGCGAGAATTTCGCCGAGGGGGGGTGACCTCGGCGGAGGGGCGCACTCGCGCGCGCGCGGGGGAGCGCGGTTTCGCGCGTCGCGTGCGGCATCGCATGCGGTGTGGGGGAAAACACGACATCTGTGCTGTCACCTGTGTCCTGCTCTCTCCTTTGCTTCGCTTCCCCTTGCACTCCCTCCTGCAACCTCCCGCCCGTCATTATGTCTTTGTAGTGATCATCGCTTCCATACACGCAACTCTCACAGCGCCCCTTTCTCTCACAGATGGGTTCGGGGTGGGCAACCTTTCTCTCACACAGGGGGGGGCCGATGTATCAATGCTTCTCCTGTTCAGGCGGATGTGCGCGTATCGAAAAACTGAGAGGCCGCGTCGACCCGCCGTTCGTCGCTCTCTCTCTCTCTCTCTCTCTCTCTCTCTCTCTCTCTCTCTCTCATTGTCTCTCTCTCTCTCTCTCTCTCTGTCTCTCTCCCTCTATCTGCCTTTCCTCTCCTTCTCCTTTTGCTCAAGTGCGGGCAGGCCGCGGATCCGTGAGGCCCCTCCTTCTGTCCGCGCGCGCGACAGGCACTCGTGCTTCAAGCGGGGCCCCGCAGCAGCGGGGGCAACCGTCGCGGAGCATCTGTTTGGGAAGCTGCCCCCGCAGCAGCGGGGGCGCCTGGATAGATGTCCGAGGACATCAAGTCAGGCCCCCTGAATGATGCCGCCACGTTGCGCAGCCGCTATGCCTTGAAGGACTCCGAGGGCCAGCGGCTGAAGGCCAACATTTCCTTGGAGGATATCTGCGTCCACCCGCAGAACAGAGGTGGGACGTACCCCTCCGCTGCCAGAGTGGTTAATCTCCTGTGTGGCATTCTGAAAGACAGGTTCCTCTTGAACGAGGCGCAGCACGAAGCAGTGGTTGTTCAGGAACTCCCTGCGGGGAAGAAGGCCGATTACGAGCGCCTCCATGGCAGGCCGTACACGGCGCACGCGGACCACAACTTGCAGAAAACGAAGTCCGTGGGGGCTCTACGCTCGGCGTACACAAGCTTGTCAACGTTCAACTACGGGGCGCTGAGCCACTGCACCCTAACCCTTGGTCTGCTGAACCTCAAGCACGGCGCAGTGTGGGTCATTCCCGAAGACCACAAAGGATGTGGTTTGGAGGAGTTCCAGACAGGTACAGGTGGTTCCTGGGATATCCCAAAAATGCGTCGCGCACCGAAGTTCACAGAACTCATGGACGTGCTCGATAACGGTTTGCTTTGCGAGGTGCTCTCGTGGGAAATTCACTTCGATGCCGTCTTCGCGCAAGGCCCCGCGATCATTTCCGCGGCCCTGAACGACCCACAGGGAAAAGGTGTGACCTCTCACGAAATCGAGGTCCTGACGTCCGTCGCTGATTTCGTCGCCACCGCAGCAGCGGCGGGCAAGAAAGCATCGTGGGGATCTGAGACAGGACACCCCGTGAATATCTCGTACGACACTGTTCTCAAGGCTTGCGCGCAACGACATCCCGAGTACGCCAAGGCCAAATGGTTCGAGGACATGTTTACTTTCGTCATCAACGTGGGGGCCGCATCAGGGCAGCTCATACCGCAAATTCTAGATTATGATCGACGTTGGGTGGATCACAAAATACGTTCCCTGGCACCAGCCACCTGGAGCGTTCTCAACCAACTCCCCATAGATTGCCCCCATGTGAAGGTAGCCCTTGTCATGAGGGCGTACTCGCAAGAGCCGAGGTGCGGACAATGCCCCGCGCCGGAAACGGCTTGGGGACACAGCGAGGGCAACAGTCGGATACAGGAGCTCAATTCTTTGTTGGGGTATGTCCGTCGCATATTGGCCCCCGCAGCAGCGGAGGCCCACGGGGAGGAGAAGAGCGCGACTTTGACCGCGGGGGCGGTTCTGACTGCGACGGACACCTTCTACCAGGTGTACGTAAGGGTGAAGGCTACCAAACCTCGTCGGGAGGCAGTTGTGGAGGCCGTGTGCGAGACAGTGCGTCCGTACTATGCTGAAGTACGCGAGGCCTGGCAGAAAATGGAAAAGAACGCGCAGAAAGAGTTCCCGCCCCCCCCTGCGCCGTGGACCGACAAGTTGCCCGCGGCCCCCGAGAAACCCGCTGGCCCTCGCAGCAGCGGAGGTGGCGAGGGCTCTCGCCCGCAGCCAGTATTGATAGAGTTCAACGAAGAAGACAAGCCTCTGAACAGGCAGATGTCTGAAGTGTCCAAGCCCGTGAACAGCCTGATGGTGGTCCCAGTGAAATCGTGGCACGCTTCGGCTCCGTCTGGCAATCTCGACACAGACAGGTGGCACCAAGCAAGCATCGCGGAAGTCATGACTGGCTTCCATCGTCACGCGGACACTTGCGCCCAACCCGTCCAGATGCAATATGACGTTCAAGCCAAGAGTGTCCATGTGGTGGCTACTGGGACATCGCCGAGGGGAAACTGATGCTCTTCCCTTGCTGCCCCACCGCGAAGATTTTCCCGAAAGTCTCGAGCAATCCGCGGGCAGTGGAGGTGCTAGTCGGTGAGAAACGTCCGACTCCTGTCGAGAAAATGGAAACATATTGGGCACAACCTGATTTCAAATTACCAGAGCTGGAGCTCAAGCCCGCGCCGCAGGAAGCGGCCTCCGCAGCAGCGGGGGCTGCGCAGGGCGAGGCGCCCGTGGGTCCGCAGCTCGACGAGGCGGCCCCCGCAGCAGCGGCGCCTGCACAGGGCGAGGCCGAACAGGAAGAGAATCCGTACCAGTTTAAGTTCGGAGGTACCGAGTCCTTGCACTTCTTTTGGGGAGTTGAGAGGATGACACCAGAAGAACTTGCCCGAGCCCAGCTAG
This sequence comes from Prorocentrum cordatum, assembly GCA_963575745.1. Classification (NCBI taxonomy): domain Eukaryota; class Dinophyceae; order Prorocentrales; family Prorocentraceae; genus Prorocentrum; species Prorocentrum cordatum. The sequence continues at coordinate 105,783 of CAUYUJ010000690.1, forward strand.
TGCACTTCGACCACTAGAGTTCCAGACAATGACAAAGTGCCCGCCAGCCGCCCCCCTCCGCGTCTGCAGCGTGCTTGTCCCGTGCATGTACAACACGGTGCCGCTGGTGCGCGGAGATCGGCTGATGCTGCAGATCACAAAGGAGAAGAGGGCCACCGACACCCACAAGGAGAAGCAGGCATGGCAAAAGGAGCAGAAAGAGCAGGAGAAGAAACGGAAGAAGGACGCCGAGGAGGGACGGAAAACCCCCAAGAGCGGCAAGATGACAATCCCTGGCCAGGGGGCCCACTTCGTGTGATCCCGCCGCAGCAGCGGGGGGTGCGCGAAACGGAGCGGCAGATGACAGCGGTCGATGATCCACCCGTCGCAGCCCGCAGCCGTCAGCTGGAGGGGAGGAGGAAAAGGGCGGGGAGAGGAGGTCGAAGAGGGAGGGGGGAGGGGGGCAGCAGAAACAGCACCAGACAGGGATGGGAGAGGTCACGCATCAGCCGCAGTAGTGTCGGTGGTACGTCAATTTTCATGGCGGCGCGGCGGCCGCTGAGAAATGGAGCAAGTGCGAGGGCCTGCAAATGCGGAAAATGTGAGTGCCTCTCGTCCCCTCCCCTCCTCTTCCTCCATGAGATCTCTCTCCTGGTGCATATCCCCTGCCAGGTCTCGTCCTGCTCCTCTCCCTCTATGTTCGTCCTGCCCTCCCCTCGCGCCTCGCCTCCGTCTCCGTCCCCCCTCGTCCGTTCCCGCCTCCCTCCCGTGTCCTGTTTTCCTCTCTCCGTGCTCATCGTCCTGCTCATCGTCCTGCCGTCCTGTTCGCGGGACGCTCTGTGGGACAGGGGGGCGGTCGAAGCACACAAGGCCGACCCCCTCTGTGACAGAGGGGGCCCCGCGCTTGTCCGCGGGACCCCCTCTGTGACAGAGGGGGTCCCGCGCTTTTCCGCGGGGCCCCCCTCTGTGACGGAGGGGGTCCCGCGCTTTTCCGCGGGGCCCCCCTCTGTCACAGAGGGGGTCGGGTGGAAAAGCGCGGGACCCCCTCTGTCACAGAGGGGGTCGGGTCGTGCGTTTCCGCGCGCCCTCCTCTGTGAAACAGGGGTGGTCGTTCGATCAGGGCGCCCCCCCCCTGTGGGACAGAGGGTCGGTCAGAGCACACAAGGCCCCCCCTCAAGGGGCAGAGGGGCGGTCAAGGGACAGGGAAGGCAGCTGTGCTCGTTCGGAGAGAAGGAGGGGGATGGGTTGGATGAGATGGAAAGGATCTCGTGGAGGGAGCATGACGCGGATGAGGAGTAGGAGGATCTGTTCGAGACGAGGAGCCCGCCGTCCATAGCCGTTTTCAGGCGGTTCACTTTTGAGGGGGGGCGACACCTAATTAGGACGCGCGCGCCTTCGCAGCAGCGGGGGCTTGCGCACGGCGGCGTGACACGCAAGGCAGAGGACACATGGCGGGAGGTCGCTGTCGGGAAAGCAGCGCGCCAAGATGGCGCGAGCATGGGGGTGCTCTGCGCGACGGGCGGGCTGTGCCGAAGTCACGAGGGAGCAGCGGGATTTGCTCTGGAATGCGAGGAGCGCTGTGTTGTCTTGGGCGGCGAGATGAGCAATGAAGCCTTCGTGCCCGTCGGAAAGCACCGCCTGTGGATGCTCAAAGTGGTCGGTGGCCACAGTGCCGTGAAGGGCGCCTTGAACGAAACAAACTTGTTAGAACAATTGTATGAGAAGCTTCGCGCTGGAGAAGGATACAACGTGGATGAAGCGGCGACTCCTGTGAAAGAGGCCCCCGCAGCAGCGGGGGTTGCAGCAGGGTCTCCCGCAGCAGCGGGAGAAAAAGGTCGGGATCCCATGGCGGATCTCCTCGGCACCGTCAAGGCCGCATCGAAAGCGAAGAAAACCCCTGAGAAACAGAAAGGGTTTCCTCGAGGCACGATCTGCAGAGTAACCATGCCGATGTCTCCTAAGCCAGATGAGGCCGACACGAAAGAGATTTGTGTGTATGAGAACAAATATGGGCAACTACTCGTTCATAGTCAGGACCTGCCTTGGCTTCTGCATTACCTGTACGAGGAGAGCCAGGGCAAAAGCGTCCCCGAACCCAACGACGACGACGAGGTCGACGCTTTGGACGAGAAGCGCCCGTGGACCACCAGGTGGTGCCCGTCTGGGATGTGGACACTGGAGGTCAAAGGAGGGCCAATGGCAGGCCGAACATGGGCCTCCAGGATTCAGGATCTGAACGAGGAGAAATGGTCCACAGGCGTGGCGTTGACGGAAGTGACGACGCCCTTGAAACAGTCCACCCGTGCGCAGCAAAAGCAGGTTCTTCTAGCGTTCTTGGAGGACGTGGTCCAGAAAGCCATCAAACAGGACACGCAGCAGTGATGCCCTCGTTATCCGCTCGCTGGCGCGCGCCGCAGCAGCGGCGCGCTGACCGCTACAACGGCTTTTTTTGTGCAAACAGACTCGGTGCATGCACCGCGCCAGCGGCGCGCTGACCGCTGAGGTGGATGCCTGCGGGTTCCTGTCGACTGGACAGGGGTTAGGGCACGCGCGGGGGATCGCGAGCCTGCGGCTCTCCAGCGCTCGCGCGCTAGAGGACAAAAAGGAACTCGCGGAATCTGGCGAGGACGGGGCGGAGGGGTTGGGACCAGTAGGATGGGGGGGGGGGGAGGAGGAGGAGGAGGAGGAGAAGGAGGAGCAACAGCAGCAGCAACATCACACTAGCAGCACCGACAGGAGGATCATTGCGAGGATGCGGCCGTTTGCTTGCCCTGCGGCGCTGGGCTCGAGACAAGAGGGCGGCCGCGTGTGCGCGCGCATGGCTTCGGCGTCATGGCCGCCGCAGCCACTCCGCCCCCAGGCCCAGGCGACGCTCGCCCTGCAAACGCGCCTCTGCGGGTCGGGCACGACCGCGAGGTCAACGAATGTGGAGTTTTTTATAGCAACAAGACAAAACTAAAGACCCCGACAGAGTGCTCATGAATCCACGGAAACTACAGAGACCAATATTCGGATTCGGGTAATTACGTTATGCGCCGCAGCAGCGGCGCGGCTTGCCATTATGAATATGGCAAACGCACATGGAAGAATATTCATTTATGCTCGCAGTGGCCGTGGAAAAGCGACCACAAGAAGTGGTTAGGTTTTGGAGTCCGATGAGAAGTAGGGGGATTTGTTCGAGACGAGGAGTCCGCTTTCCATAGCCGTTTTCAGGCGGATCACCAGTGAGGGGAGTTGACACCTAGAACGCGGGCGCCTTCGCAGCAGCGAGGGCTTGCGCGCGGCGGCATGAAACGCAAGGCATCGGAAACATGGCGGGATGTCGTTATCGGGAAAGCAGCGCGCCACGATGACGCGAGCATGGGGGTGCTCTGCGCGACGGGCGGACTGTGCCGAAGTCACGAGGGAACATCGGGATTTGCTCTGGAATTTGAGGAGCGCTATGTTCCCTTTGGCGGCGAGGAAAACCTAGAAGCCTTCGTGCCCGTCGGAAAGCACCGCCTGTGCATGCTCAAGGTGGTCCGTGGTCTCAGCGCCGTGAAGGGCGCCTTGAACGAAACGACAATGTTAGAGCCAGTGCTTGGGAAGCTTCGCGTCGGAGAAGGAGGCAACGTGGATGAAGCGTCGACTCCTGTGAAAAACGCTTCCGCAGCAGCGGGGGTTGCAGCAGGATCTCCCGCAGCAGCGGGAGAAAAAGGTCGGGATCCCATGGCGGATCTCCTCGGAACCGTGAAGGGCGCATCGAAAGCGAAGCAGGTGGCGGCGCGTCGCCAACCATAGAAAACCCCTGGGAAACAGAAAATATTGTCTCGAGGCACGCTCTGCCTCTCGCTCCGTGCGGTCGTCTTGGGCGGCGTCGGGCCTCCGCTGACTGATTGCATGATGCATATATGTATATATTGTGTATGTATGGTGTGTCGACGTATATGTATGTACATACGTATATGTGTGTATTTATATATATGTATGCATATATAACACGGTCGCAGGGGCGTGGCCCGCGGCCCAGGGCGGGGCCCGAGACTCTGGGACAGGACATAGGGCCTCATCATCGTAGGATGCTCATCATTCTCACCATCGCCATGATGGGGGGGGGGAGGGGACAGCTACCAGCTGCGCGCTGGCGCCACCGCCGCTCCCCCGCGCCCGCTGGCGCATCCGCGGGAGGGGCTGCGCCTCCATTCCTGCAGAGGCGGCCTGCAGGAATGTTGCACTTTTGGCGTCTAGTACAAACGCCCGAGCGGCCCGCTTTTTTTTGGGGGGGGCTCTTGCTTCACGGTGGAAGAGGAGACTATCATCATCCCCGTGCCGCGTTCGCCTTCCCTCGACGACGATGTCGACGACTTCCTACATTCTGGCCTTGTTTTCTGGGGAGTGTTCTCGGAGTCGTTCGGGGCGTTCGTTCGCGTGCGCATGCTTCTGAGTTTTCGGCGCGTCGTTCGGGCCGCTCGTCCTGGTGTGAGTCGTTCGGGCCCCTCCTCACCAGCCCATCTCACAGCAGCAACCCTCGCGAAGCATGCCGACGGTCGTGTTTTTTTTCAGGCGTGTGTCCGCTGGTCCCCGCATATCTCCCTTGTTCCTCGTTCCTCCCGCCCCCTTGTACATCCTCCTTGTGGGGGGATGCGGCCGTTTGCTTGCCCTGCGGCGCTGGGCTCGAGACAAGAGGGCGGCCGCGCGTGCGCGCGCATGGCTTCGGCATCATGGCCGCCGCAGCCGCTCCGCCTCCAGACCCAGGAGACGCTCGCCCTGCAAACGCGCCTCTGCGAGTCGGGCACGACCGCGAGGCCAGCGAATTTGTGGAGTTTTGG
>CAUYUJ010000691.1:0-25000 GCA_963575745.1 Prorocentrum cordatum
CCAAAATCCCCCTCTAGGTGGACAGGCCCGACTTAAACGTAGCCGAGGCGGCACCCTCCCCCCCCCCCGCCCTTCCAAAAAAGGCCACGAACGCCCCGCTGACCTGGACCGTTGCCCTTCCCCCCCGCCTCTGCCTCCTCCCCACCCGCCAGTGCTCTTCGCTTCCGGTTGGGCGAGGGAAGGGTGCGGCATCTGATGCACGCAGCCGGTTTCGGCCCTGCCGGCTGGGCGCTTCTCTCTGCACGTCGGGTGCCTGCGGCGCAGGGGAAGCCAGCCCCGTGCAGCTGATTCCCAGCCTCCAGCAGGAGCGAGAGAAGGGCGTACAAGTACATGAAGATACGCTGGTTTCGAGAGTACTCGTTGCGCGAACGTTCGTATCACACGGCCGGTCTCGCGGATCGAGGGGCCGTGTTCATGTACATGGTTAGGCACGTACGTCCTTTATGGGCTCTCTACCCTTCTTTATCTCTCAGAGGAGGAAGAGGTACACATGCCGCTACTGTTCCCTCGTTTTTGCCTTTCTGGGCCTCCTGGGAGGCTCTCGTCATCACAGCCAGAATTGTTCCGAAATCCTGCTCAGAACGAACCCTGGCAGAGTAGCGGAGTAGTGGAGTAGCAGCATCGGCATTTTTGGTTTCTCCAATCCCGCCATTTTCATATGGCCCGAGATCATTTTCCTGTCCCATGCACTCAGCGTTGTGAATTGTTCTGTTGCGGGGTTTAGGTGCTGGGCCCAGAGGGCCCCCCCATGCAGGAGATAGATGATGTGTGCATTCATGCAGTTGTGTCCGTAGGTCCTTGTTGCTCTAGGGAAGCAGCAAATGCTTCTCATGATCGCTACATGGTAGCGGAGCCTGGGTTCCCCTGGTGCACGGGACCTGGGCTCACGCTGTTCCTCGCTTCAGCAGCCATGGGGGGAGCTACGGCAGATGTCGTCGACGTGCAGACGAACATGAGGCTGCAGCGGTTCGACGGCACGGACGAGCGCTCGGGAGTCTGGTGCTTGAGGTTCGAGGCCTACACGGCGTTCCTCGGGTTCGAGGACCTGAATGATGGCGGCGGCGACGAACAGGAATCCCGTCACCAACGACCAGCTCGGCGAAAGAGCGGTTCAGATTAGCGCGGGGTTGTGGCACCTATTGATCTTGTGGTGCGACGGCAAGGCCATGGGCGTGGTCAAGCTCGCGCGCAAAAGCGGCCTGGAGGTGTGGAGGCAGCTGAAGGTAGAGTAGGATAGTAGGACGGGGGACAGGTGGACGGCCATGCTTCGCTTCATCTTGCTCCCGTATGACAAGTGGGCCAACGACCGCGAGGCGGGGGTCGACTTTTTTGAGTCCCTCGTGGCCTGGGAAACGATCGTGGCCGAGTACACGGATCAGAGTGGAGAGGTCGTTTCGGCCAGCTTCCGAGTCAGCGTGTTGTTGGAGCCCGCGACTGAGCCCTATCGCGAGGTGCGTCGTTCGGACTTAGGATGTCAAGCTCACGTTCGCCGCGGCCCGCAGCCACGTCCGAGGATACTACAACCAGGGCCGCACCTTCAACGCTGTCGACACTGGCACGGGCCTCGCTCCGATGCAGGTGGACGCCGTGACCTACGGCGGCAAGGCCGTCGGCAAGGCTGGCGACAAGGCTGGCGGCAAGCTCGGCAAAGACGGCAAGAGAGGTGGAAAGTATGATAGGAAGGGTGCCAAGACAAAAACGAAGACGAAGGACGGAGGTAAGACAGGAGCTGGGCGTGGAGGCCAGCCGAGTGGTCAGGGAGCTCGCAACGCCTACTTCGACGGCGGGTGCAGCTACTGCCACAAGTGGGGCCGCAAGCGGGTCGACTGCCGGAAGCGGCTCCACGACGAGAAAGCCTCGTAGCAGTCTGCTGGAGGCGCGGGGGTGGTCTCGGACGCGGCCGCCGCCTCGGCATCGGGGGCGGTCGCGGCGCTTGCTGGCTACCGCGACGAGTCGTGCGAGGACAGCAAGGTTTGGGTCTTCGCAGTCGTCGCCGAAGGCGAGGACACCGTGGCGAAGGTCGTCGGCTCGGTGCTGATCGACTCTTGCAGCGACGACCACCTGTGCAGACCGAAGTTCGCCCCCCCGACGCCCACGTTGCGGAGGCTCCGAAGGCGCCGCAGCTGTAAGACGCGCAGCGCAAGCCGCCACCGACGGCGGGCCTTCGCCGAGTCGGGATGACGATGGCAGAGGGCGCGAAGGCGACAGACGGACTTCCTGGTGGCTGACGCGAACGACGACCTGCTGAGCATTGGAGCATGGGGGACGGGCTCTTCGCGGCGAAGGGCCGCCGCAGCGTGCAGCTCGAGCTCGAGAGGAAAGCCCGAGGCCCCCGATCATTTCGGCGGGTGCCGCGGGAACGCCGCGCACGGGCGACGTCGCGAACTTCGGCGAGTCGGTGTTGTACCGCATCCCTCGCCCTGCGCGCCGAGGTCTCGGTGGCGGACGGCGGCCCCGCCGCGGCGAGGCCCAGTGGGGGCGCGGGACCTGGGTTGGAAGGTCCGACGAGTCCCAGGAGCACCTCCTGATGACCAGCAGCGGGATCATTCGGGCTCGCGCTGTTCGTGGACTGCCGATCGACCGCCAGACCGACAAGCCGACAAGGAGCTCCTCCTGTCAGCGACGGGCCTCCCCTGGGCCATGAGGGCGGCCGCCGAGGGCGCGAGGGGTCGCCGCGCGCCGCCGGCGCAGGCCGCCGAGCTCCCGCAGGCAGGCGGGCGGGAGCAGCAGGCGCAGCAGCAGCGGCGACAGCAGGTGCCCCAGCCGAGGCCGGCGCCTCGGGAAAGCGGAGTGGCGCTGGCTCAGCCTCAGGCCCAGCCGGCAGCGCAGCCAGCGCCAGCAGAGCAGCCTATCCAGGCCAAAATTCCTGGAGACCCCCGGGGGCTTGCCGCGCCGGGTCTGCTCGTGGCGAGCGACCGGGCCACGGGGGCGCCTCCGATGGCGGCCAAGCGAGAGATCTCGCCAGCAGCGGGGGCAGCCGAGGGCGAGCGGGCCCGAGCAGCAGCGGCCCGCGCCCTCGACGTCGCCAACCTCGACGACGCGGCCGACGTCTTGCGGGGGCAGGTTCCCGAGGGGGCGCAGGACCCGAGCGAGCGCATTTTCGACGTGGGCCCGCGGGTCGAGCTGGATTCGCGGCTCGCCGATGAGCGCTTGCAGAGCCTCCTCGACCACGGAGTCGGCGAGGACATCCCGAAGTCGGGGGCGGCTGGGGCGAAGCGAACCACCGCGCGCTGGGAGAAGCAGCGAAGGTGGGGGCCTGCCGCCCAGGAGTGGCAGCGCAAGACTCGCTTCGTCTGTCGAGAGTACCGCCGGCAGGAGTGGCGGGGCGACCTCTTCGCGCCAGGGTCAGGCTGATCGACTTCGTGGCGCTCAAGCGGGCCTTCCAGTTTATGGCGCTGGACGCCGCTGGCGCGTTCTGCCGGGCGCCCGAGACGGAGGGCGTCGTGGTGGGCCCGCCGACCGAGTACCTAGACCAGCTCAAGGCGCAGGGCAAGAGCGCGGACGTCTACTGGGTTCCAATAGACCCTTCGCCGCAGTGACCATTCGCCGGAGTGACCTTCGGTGCTGGCCCAAAGGGGGTCGGGCGATTTTTCTCGCGGGATGAGCGGGGCTTCGCATCGGCGCCCGCGTCGCGTGATTACGCTTGCATCTGAGCGCGCCAGGTTTGGCCCGGCCCCTTACAATCGACAGCGACGCATGCGCCTCGCGCCCTACGGCTTGCACTGGTTACCCGAGGGGGGGCCGGTCGACCAGGCGGCGCGCCGCACGGCCCAGGGCCAGTGCCGAATCCCAGTCCGAATTCCAAACATCTGGCTTGGATATCTTTGGATATGTTTGGATATCTTTGAATATCTGATTATTTTTTGAATGTGTTTTGCGGGCCAATTGGGATCTTTACTGCTACTTAGTTCCCTAAATCTATTCAAACATTCCAGGCTCTCGGATGGGGCTGGTTCTGGCCATGGCGCTGGGCCTGGTCAGACGTCGTCGCGACGCTGCCCGGCCGTGCCAGACCTCGTCGCGGCGGCCCCCGGCAGCGTCTGATTTCGCGGCGCCTTCGAAGCACCGTTCGGGGAGCTCGAGTTCAATCGGCGGAATTCCGCGCTTGCCCGCTGGCAGAAACAAATTCCCGAGTGGTGCCCGACGATCGTTGCTGCGGCGCGGCGGCGCCGGCTTGCGCGATTGCGCTGGGCCCCCGCGGGCGCCCCTGAAGCCGCGCGCCAAAGGTAACTCTGGCCCAGGGTCACTCCGACGCGTTGTCGATGGAAGCTCAAGAAGCAGAGGGATGACAGGCGCGCATGGCGGCCCCGGGGTTCACGGGCCACGTGGAGGGGATGCTGGCGGGCAGGATGAACATGAACAGGTGCGGGGTGGCCCCCCAGTTCTTCTGCGACTTCGAGCGGGAGGTGATGGTCGAGCTGCGCATGAGCGATCTCCGCCTGGCTAGGAGGAGAGAGAGAGAGAGAGAGAGAGAGAGAGAGAGAGAGAGAGAGAGAGAGAGAGAGAGGTGCTGGGCGCCTTCCGCGACGAGCTCAAGCTGCTGGGCGCCTTCTGCGGCGGCGAGGCCCACTTGCTCGGCGTTGCCTGCGAGCGCCTGGGGCGTCTCAGGGCGAGGTTCGAGCGCGGCGCGGAGCTCCGGGCGAACCTGGGGCACTTCGGCGACGTGGTGGAGACCTTCGGGCTCGGAGCCTCGAACTCGGCACCGACGCCGGGGTTTCCGGCGCACAGGGCGCTCGCGGGCTCCACTTCTTTGCTGGCCCCAGAGCAGGCGAACGTCCACCGCTCGCGCGCGGGGGCGCTGATGTATTGCGCGCGGGGCAGGGCCGATGCCCAGTGCGAGGTCAGCCTGCTCGGCAGGATGCTGTCGGGCCCGACTGCGGGGGCCTTCGCTGCGCTGAAGAGGCTGGCCAGGTACCTCATGGGCGCCCAGAATGCGATGAACTGGCTGCCGATGCCTGATCTCGTCGGCGCGAACGTGGAGCTGATCCGGTACGCGGACAGCGACTGGGCGGGCGACCTGCAGACCAGGAGGTCCCAGTCGAGTGGCAAGATCGAGATCGACGGGGTCCCGATGCAGTCATTCAGCTGGCGCCAGTCCATCACGGCGACGAGTTCTGGCTTTGCCGAGTACTACGCGGCAGCCGCGGTGGCGGAGGATGCATTTTTCACGGCTTTGTGTGAGTTCGTTGGGTTCATCGTGCCGGCGACGCTCTTGATTGACTCGTCGGCCGCCCGAGGGATCGCGCGCCGCGGGGGCGTTGGCAATTTCAGGGGCCTGGGGGCGCGGGTGCTTTGGCTCCAGCAATCAAGCGCAAGCTCATGGACCTTGGCACGGCCAGCACGGATATTCGGAGTGGAGGTGTTCGAGAAGTTCAGGCTCGCGAGCGTCATCTACGCGGGCGCAGACCGCGAGCTGCAGTCGGAGCGCCAGGACTGTGGGGGCGGTCGCGCGGGCGGGTCGAGCCCGCTGGCCGGGCGCCTGGGTGCCTTCCCGCGACCGCGCAGTTGCGCCCGCCATGGTCGCGACAGCGGCGGCTCTTCTTGCCGCGGACGGAGGGCGTCGCGACTGACGGTTATTACTACGACAGCGAGGCCTGCCCTGTGCATTCAGCTGCTGAGGCTAGCAGCCGGGGGTTCCATATTGCATTGGATTTTGTCTGGACTGCGGAAGTGGTGGCAGTCAGCGGGCGAGTATGACACTGGCTTGCCAAGTCTCGAGTTTTAGAGGGTCCTCGAACCAGACAGCTTTTGCGTGGGCGCTAGTTGTAGAGAGCACGAGCCCGACGGAAGAGACTGGGTCGCATCGTGGTGTGGCCACTCGGTGAACAGTCACGCGGAGCTTTTTGAGAGGAGCATCGACGTTGGGGTCGAAATGCCTCCAACATGTCACATGCTCGTACAGGGCCAGAGGACGGGCGCTTTCCTTTTGGAGCTCAGGGTTGAAGGGCCTTGAGCGGCTGCGTGATTCTGAGCTTCAGTCGAGAGTATTTGCACACATCTGTGCTGAGCTGTTTTTGGCCCCTTGGATGCCCTGCGCTACCAATGTGAGCTAGAGATCGTTTATAGCATGAGGGACGCCTCATCAGTGCGTGAATCGAGTTTTTTCCCCCCGTCGGAGTTCAAATCCCGACTCGGCACCCGCCTCCCGCTGCCCCCTCTCGCTGCCCCCTCCCTCGTCCTCTCGCCCCCCTTCACCTTGGCACACTCCTCACACGTTTCGTTGGCCCATAGGGAGCCCCACCGAAGGCCCAAATGCCAGCGTTCGCATGCGGCCACCGCATTCATTTTGGCACACCCCTCACGCGCTACGTGGCCCCATAGGGAACCCCACCGAAGGCCCAAATGCCAGCGTTCGCATGCGGCCACCGCGCCCATTTTTGGCACACCCCTCATACGTTTCGTGGCCCCACAGGGAACCCCACCGAAGGCCCACATGCCAACGTTCGCATGCGGCCACCGCGCCCATTGTTGGCACACCCCTCACACGCTTCGTGGCCCCATAGGGGGCCCCACCGAAGGCCCACATGCCAGCGTTCGCATGCGGCCACCGCACCCATTCTGGCACAATCCTCACGTTTCGTGTCCCCCATACGGAACCACACCGAAGGCCCAAATGCCAGCGTTCGTATGCGGCCACCGCGCCCATTTTTGGACACCCTTCATACGCTTCGTGGCCCCATAGGGAGCCCCACCGAAGACCCACATGCCAACGTTCGCATGCGGCCACCGCGCCCATTTTTGGCACACCCTTCATACGTCTCGTGGCCCCATTGGGGGCCCCACCGAAGGCCCAAATGACAACCTTCGCATGCGGCCACCGCACCCATGTTGGCACACCCTTCACATGCTTCGTGACCCCATAGGGAACCCCAGTGAAGGCCCAAATGCCAGCCTTCGCATGCGCCCACCGCGCCCATGTTTGGACACCCTTCACACGCTTCGTGGCCCCACGGGGAGCCCCACCGAAGGCCCAAATGCCAGCGTTCGCATGCGCCCACCGCGCCTTTTTACACGCTTCGCGGCCTCATGGGGAGCTCCACCGAATGCGGTGCATACACCGGCTGCACCCACAACTGCATACGGTTGGGTTCCTCGCCAGGCTGGTTTGTCGCGTCGCCGCTCCACGGAGGCCTGGGCCTTTCTCCAGGAGCCAGCCCGGCATCTTGGGCAGTTTTCCCATTGCCCGGGGAGCCGCGGCGAGGCCAGTGAGGGCCCTTGGAGGCAAAAACGAGCAATCCATTTGTGACATCTCCAAAGTGCGAGGATGCATGGGCTTCCTGCCTACCTCTGCCTTTGCTTCGGGAGAAGAGACATGTTCACCGTGACCAAGATGTCCCAGGGTTCTGCCAACGTCAACCTTGGCCATGGCCCATGCCAGCCGTCGCGGATTCGCGAGGATCATCTGCGAATTTACGATGTCCAAGACGGACGATTCGAACGGGGTTTGGACGAGGATAATCCATTCCAGAGCGTTCTGGAACGCTGCCACAGCGCTCCAGAGCACTCTGAGAAGACCGCGGCGCCCGAGACATCCTCCAGAGCCGCCAGATCTCAAAGATTCCCGAGGTGTCCCCACCCGATTTTCATCCTCGCCCTGGCGTTTTTGACGAGGACCACGACCGACGCAGGCGTTTCACACGGTTCAGTCTTGGCCATGGTCTTCGTTTTCTCATCCCCCGCTTCGCCTGCCTGCCTTGCGGGGCCCGCCCGCACGCGGGCAGCAGTGGGCCATCCCTCGCGGGGCGTGTGGCGTCGCATCGCGTCCGGGGCGAGTTCGGCGCGCCGGGGGGCCGCGCGGAGTGGAATGGGGTGGGGGGCTGCCACGAGCGGCGAACATGTCCGTATCCGCGCCCTCGATGCCTGGATTCCGGGACGCGGCCCCGCGGACGCGCGGTCGCGCGGGCACGTTCCGCGCGGGGCATCCGCGAAGAGACGCCCCGTGTCCGCGGGTTCGCGGCCCAGGGGCCCGGCCTCGCGAGGCCGCGGATACGGAGGAGGAGGAGGAGGAGGAGGAGGAGGAGAAGGAGGAGGAGGAGGGGGAAGAGGAGGAGGAGGAGGAGGAGGAGGAGGAGGAGGAGGAGGAGGAGGAAGAGGAGGAGGAGGAGGAGGAGAGGAGGAGGAGGAGGAGGAGGAGGAGGAGGAGGAGGATGGGTTTGTCGCCCACGAGGGCTTGCTGATCACCTCCGTCGTCTGCACGGCTCGTGGGGCCCCCCCGCCGCCCCCGCCTTCCCGCCCTTGCCGCCCTCCCGCGCCTCGGCGCGGCCGCGGAGGCGTCCCGCACGCGGCCGCCGACCACCTGCAAGTGGGCCCCCGCTGTCGCCGTCGCCGCTGCCGCCGCCGTCGTGGTCGTCTTCGTCGTCGTGGTCGCAATCGTGGTCGGCGTCGTCGTCGTCGTCGTCGTCGTCGTCGTCGTCGTCGTTGCCGTGGTCACCGTGGTCGTCGCTGCCGTCGTCGTCGTCGCCGTCGTCATCACCGTCGTCGTCGCTGCCGCCGTCGTGGTCGCCTTGGTCGTCGTCGTCGGCGTCGTCGTCGTCTTCGGTGTGGCTCGACGTCGTCGTCACCCTTGCCTCAGTCGTCGTCGTGGTGGTCGTCGTCCTTCCCTCTTCTCTCCCCCTCCTCCCCTTGTGAGCATGGCTGGGAGAGGGCAGAAACGGAGGAGGAGGAGGAGGAGGAGGAGGAGGAGGAGGAGGAGGAGGACGCGGGCGGGGTGAGGGAGGGGGGAAATGGGGCGAGCGGGGACGTGACAGACGGGGGGAGTGGACAAGCGAGGTGCGCCCGCGCCATATCTTACACCCTACCCCTCCCACCCATACATTCCCACTTCGCGGCCAGGGTGTCCTAGATGGCCTTCATTCCCAAAGCGATCCCATCGTGTGGTGCGCAGTCGAAGAGGGAAACTCTGCGCATTGGAGCAAGAGGCGGCGGATGTCCAGGAGGATGAGCAGGAAGAAGAGTACTATGATAGTAAATGAGGGACAGCAACAGCAGCAAGAGGAGTAGGAGGAGCAGAAGGGCCCTGCGAAGGCGGAGGACGGAACACGAGGGACATTGCAACGACGAGGAAGCACTCAGATCCATGACTGCGGCCCTCGTTTGGACGAGAGCGCACATCTTCACGACGGGAGCAAAGCGGCCAACGCTGTCCAACGCGGCCAAGGCTGAAGTGGGAACACCTGTTTTGAAGAACCCACTTACAAAAACGCACGTTGGAAGCAAGACATAATGCGGGAGGGAGGGCACCCCCGCGCAAGGCAGCATCGGGGAGATATTATATTCATATTGTGTGATATTGAGTGTTAGGGAGAGCGAAGGAAAGAGACAGAGAGAGGGGGAGAGACAGGGATGGGAAGTATAAGCATAGAACATGAGTGGAGATGGGGGATGGGGAGAGAATGGGCTGAGGATTTGGCGAGGCAGGAGAGGGAGAACGAAAGCGGGGGGAGGGGGCGAAGCGGGAGGGCGTGTGCGGGGCCCGGCGATCCGAAGCCAGGTGGTGGCTGAAGGGCACCTGCAAGTTCGGCGACGACTGCAGGTACAGCCACAGAGGAGCCAGGGAGGGCGTTACACCCACCTGCTATCCAACCGCCCAGCCACCATGACAGACACTTAGCCACGGAGTGTACAGCCAAGACACTGAAATATGGAACCGTTCGAGTTGGGAAGGGGCTCGACATTCCTTACATTGAGTAGGTCCGTCCATGGCTATTTCTCCAGCGTTCCTCGTCCACGCAGGCGGGTTTGGAGTCAAAGGAGGGGCTTCGTTCCTTATTTGGCGTTCCTTCTTTCAGCGGCCCGACTGCAATGTGTAAGCCCCCCGCAGCGTGGGAGACGCGGGTGGGCGGGTGGGGGCGACCCCTTCTCCCCGCAGTGGGCCATGCCAGACGTTCAGCTTCGAGCAGAGGCCCGCCGCAGGCGCGGCTTTTTCCCGTCCACGGTGCGTGCGTTCCTGCCCACCCGCACTTCAGAGGAGGAGAAGGTACAGTCAAAAACCCTAATAAGGACGCGCGGCTTTGCTCAGGGTACCCTTGCGTCCTTGCTCTTCCTCGCTCTTGCGTCCTTGGGGTTTTCGTCGTCCGCCGCCCCAAAAATCCAAACTTCGGCTTCCAAGGGTCTTGCGTCCTTACCGCGCGTCCTTCTTAGGGTTTTTGACTGTACCCATACCTCTACCCCCCGCCCGTTCTCCCGTCTTTGGGCCTTCTTGGGAGGCCCTCGTCGCCACCGCTGGCTTCGCCTCGACATCCTGGTCAGAGCTCACCCCGGGGGAGGTCCCGGGAGTAGTGGTATCGGTACCTTTTGGTATCCCCAGCATTGGGATCGGCGCAGGGGTTGCCAAGGGAATCGGGGGGCTACTAGCAGATGCAACGGTGTGTTTTACCGGCCCAAACTGCTTAGCTTATATCAGGGGGCTGCTGATGCTCCACATGGCTCCGGGGGTTGACGATGCTGGCGAAGTGGGCTCCGCCCGTTTAGAGGAGTCGTCTACCCCCAAACCCACTCGGGGCAGTTGTGACCCACTCATAAGTCAAGCTAGGCCAGAAAATGACAACCACTGATCAATCCCCCATTAACTTTAATTAGTAGTTCCCGCAACGATCACATCAGGCACCGATCTATGGTGTCGGAGCATCTCGCCGCATCGCCGATGCATCGAGGATGCGGGTCGATGCGGAGCCCGATTTTCTCTACGCCGACGTCGCCGATGCATCTCCGACGTCGGCGATGCATTGGCGATGCGGTGCGATCCTTCGAACCCATGTACTCGGACCCCATCTAGGAGGCCTCTAGCCAATTCGAGGAGGGGTTTTGTACGTAGCACCCCGCAGATGCGGATACGAGTGAGGGGGCGGCGGGGACGTCGGCAGTCTGCGAGGCTCTGAAGAAGCCTGCCGCGGGCGCACAATTTTGACAAGCAAGACAACGAGCCCTCCGCAGGCGCCGATTTTTGTTAAAGCAATGTGGGTGGGTCGCGGGTGGGTGGCGGGCGGGTCACGGGCGAGGTCGCGGGTGGGTTGCTGGTGCGTCGCGGGTGGGTCGCGGGTGGGTCGCGGGTGGGTCGCGGGCGGGTCGCGGGCGGGTCGCGGGGTGGGTCGCGGGTGGGTCGCGGGTGGGTCGCGGGTGGGTCGCGGGTGGGTCGCGGGTGGGTCGCGGGTGGGTCGCGGGTGGGTTGCGGGTGCGTCGCGGGGTGGGTAGCGGGTGGGTCGTGGGGGGGACGACGCCAAACAACAACAGCAAAACCAGCACCAACAACAACAACAGCAACAGCAACAGCAACAGCAACAACAACAGCACCACCACCAGCAACAGCACCAACAACAGCATCAACATCAACAATAACAACAACAGCAACAACACCAACACCGACACCAGCAACAACAACACCAACACGACCACCAACAGTAACACCAACGACACTAACACAATCAACACCAACACCAACAGCACCACCACCAGCAACACCGCCACCACCGGCAACAACAACACTAGCAACAACAACACCAACAACATCAGCATCAACAACGAGAACAACAGCAGCAACAACACCAAGAACAACAACATGGCAAACACCAATAACAACAAGACATTGCATCGCATAATCCCACTTCAGCCACGCACCCAGGGACAGTGAATGACCGTTCGGACCCCTCACTCTGACATCAACCGCTGCCTTGAGGATGGATCTTCGGGGACCTCGGCAGGCGGTGGGCATAGATATTTTCGGCCCCCTTGGGGCCCATTCATTTATTTTTATATATACATATAACAGGGGACCGGGGCCCAGGCCCCCCGGGGCCGCGACCTCTGTGTGTGTGTGTGTGTGTGTGTCTGTGTGTGTCTGTGTGTGTCTGTGTGTGTCTGTGTGTGTCTGTGTGTGTCTGTGTGTGTCTGTGTGTGTCTGTGTGTGTCTGTGTGTGTGTGTGTGTCTGTGTGTGTCTGTGTGTGTGTCTGTGTGTGTGTGTCTGTGTGTGTGTGTGTCTGTGTGTGTCTGTGTGTGTGTCTGTGTGTGTGTCTGTGTGTGTCTGTGTGTGTCTGTGTGTGTCTCTGTGTGTGTCTGTGTGTGTCTGTGTGTGTCGTGTGTGTCTGTTGTGTGTCTGTGGTGTCTTGTGCTGTTGTCTGTGTGTCTGTCTGTGTGTCTGTGTGTCTGTGTGTGTCTGTGTGTGTCGTGTGTGTGTGTCTGTGTGTGTCTGTGTGTGTCTGTGTGTGTCTGTGTGTGTCCGTGTGTGTCTGTGTCTGTGGGTGTCTGTGTGTGTCTGTGTGTGTCTCTGTGTGTCTCTGTGTCTGTGTCTGTGTCTGTGTCTGTGTCTCTGTGTGTGTCTGTGTCTGTGTCTGTGTCTGTGTCTGTGTCTGTGTCTGTGTCTGTGTCTGTGTCTGTGTCTGTGTCTGTGTCTGTGTCTGTGTCTGTGTCTGTGTCTGTGTCTGTGTCTGCGTCTGTGTCTGTGTCTGTGTCTGTGTCTGTGTCTGTGTCGTGTACTCGTATGCTCTGTGTCTGTGTCTAGTGTCGTGTCTGTGTCTGTGTGTCGGGCCTCTCTAGACTCTGTGTGTCGTGTCTCTGTGTCTGTGTGTCTGTGTGTCTGTGTGTCTGTGTGTCTGTGTGTCTGTGTCTCTGTGTCTCTGTGTCTCTGTGTCTCTGTGTCTCTGTGTCTCTGTGTCTCTGTGTGTCTCTGTGTGTCTCTCTGTGTCTCTGTGTGTCTCTGTGTGTCTCTCTGTGTCTCTCTGTGTCTCTCTGTGTCTCTCTGTGTCTCTCTGTGTCACTCTGTGTCTCTCTGTGTCTCTCTGTGTCTCTCTGTGTCTCTCTGTGTCTCTCTGTGTCTCTCTGTGTCTCTCTGTGTCTCTCTGTGTCTCTCTGTGTCTATCTGTGTCTCTCTGTGTCTCTCTGTGTCTCTCTGTGTCTCTCTGTGTCTCTCTGTGTCTCTCTGTGTCTCTCTGTGTCTCTCTGTGTCTCTCTGTGTCTCTCTGTGTCTCTCTGTGTCTCTCTGTGTCTCTCTGTCTCTCTCTGTGTCTCTCTGTGTCTCTCTGTGTCTCTCTGTGTCTCTCTGTGTCTCTCTGTGTCTCTCTGTGTCTCTATGTGTCTCTCTGTGTCTCTCTGTGTCTCTCTGTGTGTCTCTGTGTGTCTCTGTGTGTCTCTGTGTGTCTCTGTGTGTCTCTGTGTGTCTCTGTGTGTCTCTGTGTGTCTCTGTGTGTCTCTCTGTGTGTCTCTGTGTGTCTCTGTGTGTCTCTGTGTGTCTCTGTGTGTCTCTGTGTGTCTCTGTGTGTCTCCGTGTGTCTCCGTGTGTCTCCGTGTGTCTCCGTGTGTTCTTGTGTGTCTCTCGCTGTGTCTCTGCGTGTCTCTGTGTGCTCTGTGTGTCTCTGGTGTGTCTCTGGTTGTGTCTTGTGTGTCTCTGTGTGTCTCTGTGTGTCTCTGTGTGTCCTCTGGGGTCTCTGTGTGTCTCTGTGTGTCTCTGTGTGCTCTCTGTGTGTTCTGCCAGGTTCCTGTGTGTCTCTGTGTGTCTCTGTGTGTCTCTGTGTGTCTCTGTGTGTCTCTGTGTGTCTCTGTGTGTCTCTGTGTGTCTCTGTGTGTCTCTGTGTGTCTCTGTGTGTCTCTGCGTGTCTCTGTGTGTCTCTGTGTGTCTCTGTGTGTCTCTGTGTGTCTCTGTGCGTCTCTGTGTGTCTCTGTGTGTCTCTCTGTGTCTCTGTGTGTCTCTGTGTGTCTCTGTGTGTCTCTGTGTGTCTCTGTGTGTCTCTGTGTGTCTCTGTGTGTCTCTGTGTGTCTCTGTGTGGCTCTGTGTGTCTCTGTGTGTCTCTGTGTGTCTCTGTGTGTCTCTGTGTGTCTCTGTGTGTCTCTGTGTGTCTCTGTGGGTCTCTGTGTGTCTCTGTGTGTCTCTGTGTGTCTCTGTGTGTCTCTGTGTGTCTCTGTGTGTCTCTGTGTGTCTCTGTGTGTCTCTGTGTGTCTCTGTGTGTCTCTGTGTGTCTCTGTGTGTCTCTGTGTGTTTCTGTGTGTCTCTGTGTGTCTCTGTTTGTCTCTGTGTGTCTCTGTGTGTCTCTGTGTGTCCCTGTGTGTCTCTGTGTGTCTCTGTGTGTCTCTGTGTGTCTCTGTGTATCTCTGTGTGTCTCTGTGTGTCTCTGTGTGTCTCTGTGTGTCTCTGTGTGTCTCTGTGTGTCTCTGTGTGTCTCTGTGTGTCTCAGTGTGTCTCTGTGTGTCTCTGTGTGTCTCTGTGTGTCTCTGTGTGTCTCTGTGTGTCTCTGTGTGTCTCTGTGTGTCTCCGTGTGTCTCTGTGTGTCTCTGTGTGTCTCTGTATGTCTCTGTGTGTCTCTGTGTATCTCTGTGTGTCTCTGTGTGTCTCTGTGTGTCTCTGTGTGTCTCTGTGTGTCTCTGTGTGTCTCTGTGTGTCTCTGTGTGTCTCTGTGTGTCTCTGTGTGTCTCTGTGAGTCTCTGTGTGTCTCTGTGTGTCTCTGTGTGTCTCTGTGTGTCTCTGTGTGTCTCTGTGTGTCTCTGTGTGTCTCTGTGTGTCTCTGTGTGTCTCTGTGTGTCTCTGTGTGTCTCTGTGTGTCTCTGTGTGTCTCTGGGTGTCTCTGTGTGTCTCTGGGTGTCTCTGGGTGTCTCTGGGTTTCTCTGGGTGCCTCTGGGTGTCTCTGGGTGTCTCTGGGTGTCTCTGAGTGTCTCTGGGTGTCTCTGGCTTTCTCTGGGTGTCTCTGGGTGTCTCTGGGTTTCTCTGGGTGTCTCTGGGTGTCTCTGGGTGTCTCTGTGTGTCTCTGTGTGTATTGTGTGTACGTGGTCTCCGTGTGTCCCTGTGTGTCTCTGGTTTCTGTTGTGTCTCTGGTGGTCTCTGTGGTCTCTGTGTGTCTCTGTGTGTCCTCTGTGTCTCTGTGTGTCCTGTGTGTCTCTGTGTGTATCTGTGTGTCTCTGTGGTCTCTGTGTGTCTCTGTGTGTATCTGTGTGTCTTGTGTGCTCTCTGTGGTTGTCTCTGTGCGTCTATGTGTGTCTCTGTGGTCTCTGTGTGTCTCTGTGTGTCTCTGTGTGTACCAACAAAAACATCTGGTTTGTATCTGTGTGTTCTCTGTGTGTCTCTTGTGTGTCTCTGTGGTCTCTGGTGTTCTCTGTGTGTCTCTGTGGTTGTGTCTGTTGTGTCTCTGGTGTCTGTTCGTGTCTGCGTGTGTCTGCGTGTGTCTGCGTGTGTCTGCGTGTGTCTGCGTGTGTCTGCGTGTGTCTGCGTGTGTCTGGGTGTGTCTGTGTGTGTCTGTGTGTGTCTGTGTGTGTCTGTGTGTGTCTGTGTGTGTCTGTGTGTGTCTGTGTGTTTCTGTGTGTGTCTGTGTGTGTCTGTGTGTGTCTGTGTGTGTCTGTGTGTGTCTGTGTGTGTCTGTGTGTGTCTGTGTGTGTCTGTGTGTGTCTGTGTGTGTCTGTGTGTGTCTGCGTGTGTCTGTGTGTCTGGTGTGTGTCTGGTGTGTGTCTGGTGTGTGTCCTGTGTGTGTCTGGTGTGTGGCTGGCGTGTGTCTGGTGTGTGTCTGGTGCGTGTCTGTGTGTGTGTATGTGTGTGTGTGTCTGTGTGTGTGTGCCTGTGTGTGTGTCTGTGTGTGTGTCTGTGTGTGTGTGTCTGTGTGTGTGTCTGTGTGTGTGTCTGTGTGTCTGTGTGGTCTGTGTGTGTTGTGTGTGTCTGTCTGTGTGTGTCTGTGTGTGTACTGTGATAGTGTCATGTGTGTGTCTGTTGTGTGTCGTGTGTGTACTGTGTGTGTGTGGAGTGTGTGGTCTGTGTGTGTCTGTGGGTGTCTGGTGTGTCTGTGTGTGCTGTGTGTGTCTGTGTGTGTCTGTGTGGTATGTGTGTGTCTGTGTGTGTCTGTGTGTGTCTCTGTGTGTGTCTCTGTGTGTGTCTCTGTGTGTGTCTCTGTGTGTGTCTCTGTGTGTGTCTCTGTGTGTGTCTCTGTGTGTGTCTCTGTGTGTGTCTCTGTGTGTGTCTCTGTGTGTTTCTCTGTGTGTGTCTCTGTGTGTGTCTCTGTGTGTGTCTCTGTGTGTGTCTCTGTGTGTGTCTCTGTGTGTGTCTCTGTGTGTGTCTCTGTGTGTGTCTCTGTGTGTGTCTCTGTGTGTGTCTCTGTGTGTGTCTCTGTGTGTGTGTGTCTCTGTGTGTGTCTCTGTGTGTGTCTCTGTGTGTGTCTCTGTGTGTGTCTCTGTGTGTCTCTGTGTGTGTCTCTGTGTGTGTCTCTGTGTGTGTCTCTGTGTGTGTCTCTGTGTGTGTCTCTGTGTGTGTCTCTGTGTGTGTCTCTGTGTGTGTCTCTGTGTGTGTCTCTGTGTGTGTCTCTGTGTGTGTCTCTGTGTGTGTCTCTGTGTGTGTGTGTGTCTCTGTGTGTGTCTCTGTGTGTGTCTCTGTGTGTGTCTCTGTGTGTGTCTCTGTGTGTGTCTCTGTGTGTGTCTGTGTGTGTGTCTGTGTGTGTGTCTGTGTGTGTGTCTGTGTGTGTGTGTGTGTGTGTGTGTGTGTGTGTGTGGGCCCTTGGGGGGCCCCGGAGGCCCACAAAACGCCACCAGAAAGCGCTCAGAGAGCCCGAAGACGCGCCAAGAGGGACCCGCGACGCCCACAGGCCGCTCCAAGACGCAAAGGCCGCACCGAGACGCACAAGATGGCCCCCAAGACACCCCAAGAGGCCTCCCAGACGCCTCCTGTGACGCTCCCAGAAGCCCCCCAGGAGGGCCTCAAGAGGCACAATTCGATCCATTCCCGTAGGGAAACGTATATTTTTCGCATCCAAGCCTCTTTGGCTTTCACAGCGTCCAAGACGGCCCAAGAGACCCCTAAGACTGCCCCACAGGCTCCCAAGAGGGCTCCAAGACGACCCCAAGAGGATCACAAGTTAGCCGGAGAAGCCCCCAAGACAGCCCAAGAGTGCCCCAGGACGAGCTTCCGAGGGGTCCCAGAGGTGAAAAACCGTATTCAAATTTCGAGCTTTCGGCCCCAGAGGCTCCCAGGAGGCCCCAAGAGGTCTCCAGGAGGCCCCAAGAGGCCCCCAAGAGGCCCCAAGAGGCCCCCAAGAGAACCCCAGGAGGCTCCCAAGAGGCCTCCAGGAGGCCCCCGGGAGGATCCCAAGAGGCTCCCAAATTGCCTCGAAGACGCCCTTGGGAGGCCTCTAAGATGCCTTCAAGCCCCCCCCCCCAAGAAGGCCCACATTGGCCTTCTGATGAGACTGACGAAGGATATGATGAAATAACATCGTTGAGGGGTATCATGGCGATGATCATGATGATGGGAAGATGGCAGTGGCTGTGATGAGAGGAGGGGAATTATCATGAATATGGGTACGATAACGATGGTGATGATGCCGATGATGACGATGCTGATGGTGATGATGATGATGATGATGATGATGATGATGATGATGATGATGATGATGATGATGATGATGATGATGATGATGATGATGGTGATGGTGATGGTGATGGTGGTGGTGGTGGTGGTGGTGGTGGTGGTGATGGTGGTGAGGATGAGGAGGAGGATGTGGATGAGGATGAGGATGCTTAGGAAGAGGGGGAGGAGGAGGAGGAGGAGGAGGAGGAAACGAGGATGAACTATGATAAGGATGATGATGAGAGTGATCTTAGGATGATGAGATGAGGATCAGGACTGGGTGCTGAGTGGGATTGATCAGATCCTGATGGTGGTGATGATGATGGTTATGACTGTCATGGTGATGTTGATGGTGGTAGTGGCGTGGAGGATGATGATGATGACGATGGTGGCGAGGCTGAGGATGTTGATGACGATGGTGACGATGCTGATGATGATGTTGATGACGATGATGATGAAGGGGGGCCAGGAGCAGAAGGATGAGGATGATCATGATGATGGTGACGATCATGATGATGATGCTGATGATGCTGATACTGGTGATGATTATGCGATGGTGCTGATGATGATGCTGGTGATAATGCTGACGATGCTCATGATGCTGCTGATGAGGATGATGATCATGCTGATGAGGAGGGTGATACTGATGATGAGGATGACGACGACGATGCTGCTGATGATGATGTTGACGATGGTGTTGTTGTTTTTGGTATCGATGGTGATGGTGATGGTGATGGTGGTGATACGTGTGATGATGCTGCTGATGCTGATGCTGATCCGGATGTCGCTGCTGCTGCTGCTGCTTCTGCTGCTGTTGCTGCTGATGATGATGCTGCTGCTGATGATGATGATGCTGATGATGATGATGCTGATGATGATGATGATGATGATGATGATGATGATGATGATGACGACGATGATGATGACGATGATGATGACGATGACGATGCGGCGAGGCAGGATCAGGACAGCCGTCACACGTGTCATCTTCCGTCTTTTCTTTTTGAGGAGCTTCCCAGAAGCAGATTTGGGCGGTGTTTGGGCCGTCTGGGGCTTTCGTGAGGCAGTTGTAGGGGACTTTCGGGCCTTTTTGGGCCAGCCCTCTTGGGCCCTCTTGCACTGGTTTGAGGATCTCTGGGGCCGTCTTGGGGCCCTCTTGACTGTCTGAGTTGGAGGGTCTCTTGCGGTCGTCGATGGGACGTATTTGGGCCGTCGATGGGCTCTCCAAGGCCGCCCTGCGTCGTCTACGGGCTTTCTTGGGCTGCCTTGAGGCCGTCTTGGAGGATTCTTGTGCAATTTGGGGGCAGTCTTGGGGCCATATAGAGGATACCTTTAGGACCGTCTGGAGCAGAAGGGAGCCCGAACAGGTGAAGACGCCGAAGACTTTCGCATTCACCTCTTCGGGCCTTACTGGGGGTTCTCTTGTGGCTCTCTTGGGACTTTTGGGGGGCGTCGTGGGCCGTTTGAGGCCACCCTGGGCCGATTTGGAGCCATCTTAGGCCGTTTCGGAGGCGTTGTTGGCCATCTTGGCGGCCTTGGTTGCCTGTCTTGGGCGTCTTGTGAGCTCGGGGGGGAGGAGGGAAGAGAAGGACAGATGCATGGAGAAGCGAAGAGCTGCCCCCCCCCCTGCAGGCCCTGTTGCATTTGGCACAGAAAGGATTATTTTTTTCCCCGTGGGTTCTAACGCCATGTTGGCATTGGCGTTGGGACAGTGCGGGAAGATTCTTTGGCTTACGCCGCACCGCAAACCCCTTGGGGGGGAGTCGCTGTTGCGGCTTCTGGGTGCTGCGTGACTTAAGCGGCCTCGGAGGCCCTTCAGATCGCTCCAAGACGGCCCGCGAGGCCGCGAAGAGGCGGTCCAGGAGGCTCCGCAGACGACCCAAGTGCGCCCCAAGAGCGCCCCAAGAGGGGGACCGCGAACCGATATTCCGAGGTCTCTGGCCCTAGAGGCCCCCAGTAGGCCCCCGGAGGCCACCAAGAGGCTCCCACGAAGCCCCGTGAGGCCCCCTAGGAAGCCCCAAGAGGCCCCAAGTGGCCCCCAGGGAACGCAAAAGAGGCCCCCCAACGCACCCCAACACATCATGTTCCTAGAAGCTTTCCGGGAACATGGTTCATCATGGGCCCGAGAGTCTCCGGAGGTTCCGAAGTACGATCGCGCTACCGGAGAGTTGTTTGGGAAGTTGCTTGGGAGCATGACTGATCGCCTTCTCGCGGCCCTCCGCGGATCGTTTCGCACAAAGGTGCCCCAAGTGCCCTGTTGAACCGACGACGACGAAGACGACGAGACTACGAAGACGAAGACGACGACATTACGACGACGACGCCGACACGCCCCAACAGGCTCCCCAAGACGCCCCCCAAACCCATGTTCGCAGAAGGCTTTTGGGGAACCCGATTCATCAGGCCTCCGCCCCCCTACGCAGCCATCTTCCCCGAAAGCCTTCCATAAGGTGGATTGACATGCATGGATCTCTCACTGCCCATAATGCGTTCAGCGTTGTGGGCACTTTACTTCCCGCTCAAACCATATGTGGTCCACTTACTTCAGTGGAGCAGTGAACTAGAAGGCCTGGGGCCTGCTAGAACCTGAGCGCGCGCGAAGCGCGCGCGATGGTTAATGTGTGTATGTATGTATGTATGTATGTATGTATGAATGTATGTATGCAGGTAGGTAGGTAGATAGGTAGGCAGGTAGGCATGTATGTATGTATGTCTGTCTGTCTGTCTGTCTGTCTGTCTGTATGTATGTATGTATGTATGTATGTATGTACGCCTGCCGTCTGCCTGTAATGTGTGTATGTATGTATGCATGCATGCATGTATGTATGTATGTATGTATGTATGTATGTATGTACGTATGTACGTATGTACGTACGTACGTATGTACGTATGTACGTATGCATGCATGCATGCATGCATGCATGTATGTATGTATGTATGTATGTATGTATGTATGTATGTATGTGTGTGTATGTGTGTATGTGTGTATGTGTGTATGTATGTATGTATGTATGCATGTATATATGTATGTATGTGTGTATGTATGTATGTACGTATGTATCCATGCATGTATGTATATATATATATATATATGCATGTAGGTATGTAGGTATGTAGGTATGTAGGTATGTAGGTATGTAGGTATGTAGGTATGTAGGTATGTATGTATGTGTGTATGTATGTATGTATGTACGTATGTACGTATGTACGTATGTACGTATGTACGAATGTACGTATGTACGCATGTATGTATGTATGTATGTATGTAGGTAGGTAGGTAGGTAGGTAGGTAGGTATGTGTGTGTATGTATGGATGGATGGATGTATGTATGTGTGTATGTATGTGTGTATGTATGTGTGTATTTATGTGTGTGTATGTATGTATGTATGTATGCATGCATGCATGCATGCATGCATGCATGCATGCATGCATGCATGCATGTATGTATGTATGTATGTATGTATGTATGTATGTATGTATGTATGTATGTATGTATGTATGTATGTGTGTGTGTGTGTGTGTGCCTGCCTGCCTGCCTGCCTGCCTGCCTGCCTGCCTGCCTGCCTGTCTGTCTGTCTGTCTGTCTTTCTGTCCGTCCGTCCGTCCGTCTGTCTGTCTGTCTGTCTGTCTGTCTGTCTGTATGTATGTATGTTTGCATGTATGTATGTATGCGTGTATCCACATCCGCTGCTCCTTCGGGTCCCAGTACCTGTGTTCCCTAGTCTTCGGACCTGGATAGACCCCCCCTCGCAGCCAAGAGGGGGGTGTCGACTAGGGATGTGGATATCCTGGCCGTGGCTGCGATATCCTCCCAGATTTCACTGCCCCCTTTTCTTCCAACGCGTCACGTGGCCCCCACTGGGTCGCGCACTTGCCTCGGGCCATGATTTGCGCCCCCCCCCTCCTGGACGCTCCCCCTCCCGAGCGCCCCCGAGTTTAGGTGCCCCTTTCTAGGGCCACCATCCTGCAGCCCTCGATCGCCCCTGGCTTGCTGCTGCCCTTCGGCTAGCCTGTCCACCCGAGCGACGCCGCGAAGGCCCGCCCCCCGGCAGGGCCCCGCCTGGCTCTCCCAGAAGTTCCTCGCACTGACGTCTGCCCGCCCTGGTCCACACCTGCGCGGCTCGAAAGAAATTCGCGCCAGCGGAGCCCATCAGTCCGACAATTCACTCGCTCGCTTATGTGTTTTTAATCCTCGTGGCCTTGACGTGAGGCCTCTCCTTCTGTCCCCCCTCTGTTAATTCAAGCTTCGTGCGGCCCGCTTCGCTTCGACCGGAAGAGGTGCGCTCTCGACCCGCGAATCAAAAAGTTTTTAATTCTCGAAGCCGTACATGGCGAGTCACCGCCACCCCCTGCGGCCGAGACGCGGGCCTTCTTCTCTGAAGCAGCACCTCGGCTTCTCTCGGGGCCTCGTGGCCTGGCCTCAGGGCCTCCTTTGGCCGTGCTAGAAGCCTCCCTGTTTGCCTGCTGGCTTTCGCTTCGCAGGGACATGATCCAGCTGTTGCTGGGCTCCGCTGGCGTGTTCAGGCGGTCTGCGAGGTGGGCTGAAGCAAGGAGGCTGTGCCTTTGAGTCGACGCTCCCGTTTTGGAGCTGTACTTTGCTGGAGGTAATTTGGGGTTGCCCGATGACCAGTGCTGCTCTTGGTGCTGCAGTGGGCCTCATCGAGTCTCCCTCGGTTCAACTTCGTCGCTTCAGGTTATGGCCTCGGTATCACGTTCGTTGGCGCATCGGTTGCTGGAAATATGCTGAATGGAGTCACTGCCTGAAGTATCGGCCTGTCATTTCTTTTCCGCAGTCGTCGCGGAGGTGGTGCTAAAGATGGATCGTCCTGCTCTACTCAAGGGGCAAGGTGGCATCTTCGTCGTGGTCGGGCACATTTCGGCACATTTCGTCCGCGGTCTCCGTGACGGTCAGGGAAGAGAGGGCAACTGGCTTCTCAAGCGACTAAGTCGGATAGCCTGTCCCTGTTCTCTCCCTCGTCGCCCTCGTCCTTGACCTCCTGCCTACTCTCCATCCCTCCCTCCCCCTTCTTCCTCCCTCCCTGCCTCCCTCGTTCTCCCTCCATCGTCGCCCCCTCCTCCCTCCCTCCATCACGTGTCCTCCTCCTCCCCGTCCCTCCTCCCTTTCCCCCCCCCCTTCCCCCGCCGGCTCCCCAAGGACCCGCGAGCCCGGCGGCGCAGAAGGCGACGGAGGGCGCCGCCGAGGTGGAGACGCTCGCCGGTCGTCCGCCCGCCGCCCGCGTTTCGCTCCCCCTCTCCCTCGTTCTTCCTCCCTCCCCCCTCCTCCCACCTCCTCCTCCTCCTCCTCCTCCTTCCCGTCATTCCCTCGTCCTCGGCCTCTCCTCGTCCTCCTCCTCCCTCCCCTCCTGCTCTCTCTCTATCCTCCCCCGCCTCCTCCTCCTCCCTCCCCCCTCGCGCGCCGGCCCGCCGAGAGCGGGGCTGCGCGAGGGCGGGCGAAGTGCCGACCTCGCGTGAGCGCCACGCGGGGTGCGAGTGAGAGTGGTGGTGCCGTGTCGGCGCGGTGCATGTGCTGCGTCTTCGCCGCGCTCCTTTCGGGGGAGCGTAAGACCCGGGTCTGCCAGGACTCGGGTTCGCCATCGTTTTTTGACGACCGCGCCTCGGATTTTGACGAGGAGGAGTTTCGTGGGATGTCTGCAGCGGGAGGCCTCGTCAAAATGCAGGCTCGGCCTCGTCATTTTTTTGACGACCTCGTCGGGGATTTCCGAGTCCCCCGTACCCGGGTCTTACGTCTCCCCGATCCTTGGAGGCTTCGTCGCTCTTGCCCCTGCGCGGCCTGCGCAGGTTGTCCGTCGCGGGGTCGTCGGACGTTGGGCCGCGCGCGGGCGTCTTCCGTTCGCTGGGCGGAGCGCGCTACAACCCCACTATCAGGTCGTACCCGAATTGGTTGTTATGTTTCGGGGGAGGATCGGAGGTCGATAGACCTCCTGCCCTGACGCGTCGATTAGCGAATTGGCCGTTTTCGGTTCGCGAGAGGGCGTCGCGGCCGTCATTTTTGCGGGTCCAGGTCCGTCAGTTTCGAACCCAGGCCGTTTTCACTAAAGGGAGGTTTACTAAAGGGAGGTTTGTCCACCGCCGCGAGGATGCGAACAGGCGGGGCCCACAGACTCGCTCGACCTGGCTGACCCGGCCTACCTCTTACTCCTGTCCACCGCGGCCCCGCCACCCAACCTGCTTTCGATCGCCTGGCCACCTCCCTGCCCCTTCCGAGCTGAGGTTGGCTCCGCTTCCCGTGCCTTGCTTCCGGAGCCTGATCACTTGCGTCCGTCTGGGCATCGTGAGGCCCTCGAGGGCATTTTGCAGGTGGTCAGGCCCAGTAGCCATCTGCCGCTGCGGCCCTTCAAGGGTTTCGAAGGGAGGCTCAGGCATGCTCAGTGGTCCGCTGCGGCCGCGCGGAGGGACGCGCACCCGGCAGGGGCGCCCGCTTGGGGCAGCTCGCTCTCGACGTCTGCGCCTCGCTCTGCGGGGGACGGCTGCGGCCCACGGTTCTCTTCGTCGGCTTCGGCCTCGATGCACAAGGAGCGACCAGAGCCGACCAGTCTGGCGGCAGATGGGTCGGGGGTGGACAGAACCCCCAACAGTGACACGTCGATTAGTGAATTGTCCGTTTTCGGTTCTCGAGAGGGCGCCGTGGCCGTTATTTTCCAGGCTCGCGCCCGCCAGGTTTGGGCCTCAGGTCGTTTTCTCTAAACCACGTTTTACTAAAGGGGGTTCTGTCCATCCCCGAATGGGTTGTTGTTGAACTCCCATTTCTGAAGAATTATTGTAGTTAAGTCGGCCTGTCCCTCTACAGGGGGAATGTTCAAAAATACTCCAACAATTGGCTTCACGGATGGAGGGCGGGCGGTTTTCAACATATTTTGTCGCCGTTGAGCCGCGCAAGTTCGTATCAACATTTTGTAGCAGTTTCACGGACTTTCGCTGTTTTTCAAAATGTGGTTCTCCCCTGAGCGTTGGTCATATTCATTTTGAAAGTTGGTATCAGTTTCATGCAACATGTGTGATGCAATACATGTTGTGCAACCTTATGTTGTGCAGTGTATGTTGTTATATGGGGTGCGATCTCGGCGGTGCACTCGACGTGGTGCAATCTATGCGGTGCAATGTCTGTTCTGAAGTCTAAAATTCACCATTGAAGCAACCCTCACAACAGCATGAAACAGTAATCCAAGTGAAACTGTGCGTACAAATCTCCGCGAAACATGTGCTGCCAATCCGGCAGCCGAGCTGATGTAGCTGCCTTAGCTGTGCGTTGGAGCCTACGATGTGAATTTTTCACACTCCGACAATCAACTATATCTTCTGGCAGGTGGTTGACGACCTTAACCATGCTGAACATAGACCGCCTAAACATTGCAGCGTGGCCTGGCTCGACTGGCTCAAGCGAAGCTTTGCTGTGAAACCGGCGAATTGCATTGAAACCATTATCCCAGTGCGACCCTACCTAGGAGTTGGAGCCCCTAGGAAAGCAGCATCAGCTAAGCTAAGCTAAGCTAAGATAGCTAAGCTAAGCTAAGATAAGCTAAAATGATATAAACTAAGCTAAGCTACGCCAAGCTAATATAAGCTAAGCTAAGCTAAGCTATACTTAGCTAGGCTAGGCTAAGCTAAGCTAAGCTAAGGTACGCTAAGCTAAGCTAAGATGAGATAAGCTAAGCTCAGCTAAGCTGAGACAAGCTGA
>CAUYUJ010000691.1:30000-60000 GCA_963575745.1 Prorocentrum cordatum
GAGGAGGGGGAGGAGGAGGAGGAGGAGGAGGAGGAGGAGGGGGGGGAGGAGGAGGAGGAGGAGGAGGAGGAGGAGGAGGAGGAGGAGGAGGAGGAGGAGGAGGAGCGAGGAGGCGCGTCGGGGGGGAGTCCGCTCGCCCCGAGCCCCCGCCGCTCGCCTGCCCGCCGGCTCAGTCAGGAGCCGCCCACCGCGGCCGAGCAGGAGGCCGCGCCGGAGGCGGGGGACGACGACCCAGGCGGCCTCGCCAGGGGCAGCGTTCCCTCGTCCTCGTCGTCGTCGTCGTTCGTCGTCGTCGTCGTCGTCGTCGTCGTCGTCGTCGTCGTCGTCGTCGTCGTCGTCGTCGTCGTCGTCGTCGTTCGTCGTTCGTCGTTCGTCGTTCGTCGTCGTCGTCGTTCTTGCAGCTGCCGTCGCGTCGCAGCCGCCGCGGCCGCCGCTTGGCCGCCATCGACGCCGGCCGCCGCTGGCCGCCGCTGGCCCTCGCCTCCGCCGCCCGCGCAGCGGTCACCGACGGCGTCGCCGCAGCGGCGGCCGCCGCCGAGGCCGCAGCAGCGGCCTCGGCGGTCGCGGCGGCCACGCCGCGGCGGCATCTGCTGCGCGGAGGGTTCGAAAGGTTGCCGCCCGTGGTGGGGCGGGAGGCATAGGCTCGGAGGCTCGAGGGTCGGGGCTGGCTCTCTGGAAGCGCCTGCCCGCATGCTCAGCGAGCGACGCAGTGCAGGAACGGTGGGCTCTTATTTTTCACCGCCACCACCATGAGTAGGAGCGGGAGGGGGTTCTCTTCTCCCTCCTCCTCCTCCTCCTCCTCCTCCTCCTCCTCCTCCTCCTCATGCTCGACCTCCTTCCCCCTCCGACTTCTCCAGCTTATGGTGGTGATGGTGGAAAACAGGCCCATCAAAGAAGTTGGTTCTGATGCCCGGACACTCGAGCGTAAGCTGCCCGCGCAGAGGTGGCGGGCAAGCGCCCTCGTTTCCAGCATGGCGCTTCACGCTGGCGGCTTGCGGAAGCCATCGCTTGAGGTCGGTATGTTTAAGTCGGGCATGTCCTTCTACCGGAGGAATGTTCAAAAATAGTCCAACGTGGTCAGGGGACAAATGTTCTACTGTTACGTGAATGTTCCTGTATGTTTGGGCTATTTTCCATTTGTCTTTCAACATTCGCCTGTCGGAGGACATGCCCGACCTGAGTCTAGCGTTTTCGTCCCAGCTGCGTCGCACCCGCGTTCCCATCCGCCTCCCCATTTCCCTTTCCCTGCCACCCGACGTAACAGAAGTTGAGAAGAGAGACGGGGGCGGAGGCCCCCGTCTTCTTCTTCATCAATCAACGCAGTGAGATTGACGAGCTCCTGGAAAGGCAAGGTTGTCTCGGTCTCAATGGACGAGAGCAGCCCCGCTGGGGCTTCGATCGCCGCAGGGGACGCCTCCTTGACCAGACGCGGTGGCATACCATCAACGCCTCAACCTCTGCGACCAGGCATGACTTTCGGCACCTTCTGAGCTTGCACAGGGGCGATTGGTTCAGAGGGTGGTTGAGTACGGGCGGCAACCCTCCAGGCCGCCAGCGCCTGCAGAGACTCCATCCTAGTTTGCTTCCTCTAGATGGCGCCCCAAGCCTCCGACTCGACTAGAAGAACGTCACCGGCCGAAGCGGCTCGGTTCCCTTCGAAAAGAAGTGGTTCCTTGAGCCCCGCAACACCGACGGGGGCCTTTAGAAGCCTGTTGGTCGCAAGAGCCAATCCTGACAAGGTTCCGAACGCCAGACTTTCCATCGATCTGGCCTCCGCAGCAGCCCGCCTGGCCGCAGACCTGGCCCTGGACCAGGGCATACTCGTGGAGCTGATGGAGCCGTTCAACAGGAATGTCTCTGAATTGGGCGAACCACCTGACTCATGAGTTAGGTCCGGGGCTTCAATACTCTTCAAGTTCCCTCGGCCCCGACGACGGTTCCCAAACTGGGTGGCATGCTCAGGT
The DNA here is from genome assembly GCA_963575745.1 of Prorocentrum cordatum. NCBI lineage: Eukaryota > Dinophyceae > Prorocentrales > Prorocentraceae > Prorocentrum > Prorocentrum cordatum. The sequence goes on from CAUYUJ010000691.1 coordinate 31,965, forward strand.
AGAGGAGTGGCCGCAACTGGTGGATTGGCATCAAGGTCGCATGGTCTGATCCATTGCTGGAGTTGCATCCCCCAAGCAGTGCCAACAGCGAGCATGGCGATCCGCCAGGCGTGGGCCTGGGGCCTGACGGTTTGATGCTGGGCCGGGCACAGTGCAGCTGCAGGCCCCTTTCGACATGAGGGAGTTTATTCGATATCGTTTAACCGATCCCCATTCCCATCCCCTTCCCCTTCGAGACCCCCACCAAGTTACCCCTCCAGTTGCGGATACACTCCTCGGAACCCGAAGGGAACAGCCTATATCCCCATCTAGGGGGGAACATCGGCCAGTGGGGCCCAGGCCACGCCGCTGGGGATGGGGATCTCTGAAACGATGCTCATTCATGACATCGGTGGGCCTCCTTGACCTCGCCCAGGCATCTGTGGGCCTCCGGTGTCCAGGCCCTCCACGTCTTCTTGGCCCCCGGACCTCTCAGGCTGCGTCAAGGAAGTCCGCCCGGGGCTGCAGCGCGGGGGGCGGCCACCGCCCGCCGGGTTGTCCTGTGCCGAGGCCCCGAGAAGGGGCAGAGGGCATTTTTTCCACGTGCCAGGGTCCATTCGGGCGTGTCCCTCTACAGGAGGAGTCGTCAAAAATGGTGAGATGAATAGCCAGGGTGCGATTTTGAGCATTTTGTGGCAATCTTTTTTGCGCATCTTTTGGAACATTTCAATTCTAGACGCTTCGCGCATCCCCACCAGCCCATCTAGACACGACGTCCAGGCGAGTTGAGGTGATCAGGGAAGTGCGGCAGCAACGAGGGGGACGGCCGAACCGTGCAAAGGAGAGAGGCGGAAAAGGAGGAGGTGGATGGATGGATGGATCAGGAAGTGGGAAGAAGGAGGATGAATAGGATGAGGAGGGGGCGGAGGAGGAGGAGGAAGAGAAGGAGTCGGAAGAGGAAGGAGGAACAGGAGGAGGAGGAGGAGGAGGGCAAGCACAAGGGCCAGATGTCTCTTGGATGTTTTTCGGAGCCTCTTGAGGTATCTCTTGGGCGCCTTGGGACGTCTTGGGGGTCTCTTGGCGGTCGTGGGGGGCTCTTCGGCGTCTGGGGTGCCTCGGGGGGCCTCTTGGGGCCGCTTGGGATCCTTTGGGGGCCTCCTGGAGGCCTCTTGGGGGCCTCCTAGAGGCCCTGGGCCTCTTGGGGCCATCTTGGGGTCATCTTGGGACCTCTTTGGGCCTCTGGGCGCTTCTTGGGGCCATCTTGGAGGAGATCGATCAAACAAGAGGGGAGCATGAATTAGGGTCCCCCCCTCAGGAGGCCAACATGGGGCCAACACCATAGTAAAACCAATGATTTTGGCTTTCTCGCCGACGCCGTTTTGGACGCTCCGACGACTCGCGAACCCCCCCGTCCAGATCCATGGGGAGGGGGGAGGGGGAGGGGTAGACCCCTCCCCGAAGGGGAAGGAGGGGTGGACGAGGAAACTCTCTCAACCACCGACGCCCAGAGGGCTGGTGGGTTTTTTCGCCCCAAATCCGCGTGCGTACGGGGGACATGCCCGACCTGATGCCAGGGCCCGAGCGCGCACCTTGGGCGTGGCGCCTCCCTTGGTCCGGCGGGCCCTTTTCTACGGCTTGGGGAGGCGTATAAGCGCGCAGGCGCTGCCCGAATCTCGCGGCATGGCCTCGTCCTCGAAAGCTGGGCGCCCGACCCCTGGTTGGGCCAGGGCGGCTGGTAGTGGAGCCGAGGAATGAAGGAGCTCGCCCCGTCGCTGCCGGAGGCCAGGAGCACGTCGCCAGTACGGGGGGGCCTCTCCCTTGGAGCCCCCCACAGGTCCCCGGGCAACCCCCGGACGACCCCCGGACACCGTGGACACCCCGGACGGGGTGCCCTGGGCACTCCGGACACCCCGGACACCCATGGACGCCCCAGACACCCCGGACACCCCGGACAACAGCAGCAATTAATGTCACGACGGGACATTCCGACGCTTCCCTCTCGATCCTGAATCATTAGCGCCAGTTATTCTTAGCGGCACCATGACGAGCGGAAGCCGGCAGAACGGGCGGCCAACGAGTCGCTGGAGCCGGATGTTTTTTTGCTGATTGACAGCCAGAACGTACCGGTACATGGGATTAGCCAAGGGGATGCGGCGTTAACTCAGTTTTTTGATCGGCTTGATAATCAGACCAGCATTCTGAAGGCCGTTGCCCATATGTGCAACGAATCGAACGTCATCGTCACCGGGTATCTTAACGAGGAGAAGGCGCGCCGGGATATGGCCGACCAGGACATGGCTACGTTAACAATTGGACGTGACGGCTCGAACCGGCGAATTGGCGAGCTCGAGCCGCAAGTCAAGACGCTGGGCGCCAACGTCGACGGTTTCAACCGCATCAAGACCAGCAGACGGCCATGCCCAGGAAGTGAAACACCGCAAGACTGCAGGCAACGCCACGGCGATCGTGAGGTCATCGCGCCAGATCGGGGACCAGAGACAGGGTGGAGCAGTCGTTCGAGCCCGCTCCTCGGCTCACAGTGGCCGCGGCATCCTCCGCGTTAGATGAGATATCGAGCCGCGCAGACTCCTCCTCCCATGGCGAGTTAACCGATGCTACCCTCATGGGCCCTCCTCCTCCTCCTCCTCTTCCTCCTCCTCCTCCTCTTCCTCCTCCTCCTCCTCCTCCTGTTGGTGTCAGGGCGCTGCCGCCACCCGCGCCTCAAGCGTCGCCCTGGGCCAGGGTGGCGCCGCAGTTGCCAGCGACTCCGAAAGCGGGGTCACCCGGCAGAGCGGCGCCGATGGCACGGGCGCCCAAGCAAGCTCTCTCGCTGGTTTCAGCGGCTGGAGCTCTGGGCGAACCGGCGCGGCGCGATCGTTCGAGATCTCTGATGTGTCAAAGCCTGTTTCCGGAACCGTCCACCCAGCGACGCGGGTGCCAACGGAGGCGGGTTAGCCCCGCCACCGCCGGTAGGAGCTGCGCGCACTCCAGCGCGTCCTCCTGTGCCAGTAGCGCCAGCCAAGGTTAAGGCCAGGGCCATTACTGGCAAGCGCCGTCGGACACAACTTTGCGCAGGCACAGTTCGAGAGGAGGGTGGCAATGATGAGTTCGACACCAGTTTCGCTCCGGTCCTGGGGCGTTAGAAGTGATTCGTGACGAACGAACAACGAAGGGAGGAAAACGCACCCGGACCGGACAATTGGCGTTTTCTAAACCGCCCTGCCCTGTTCGAGATTCCTTCTCTGGGCGCGTTTACTACACGGCCTCGCGCGTCGGGGTGGTTGTTATCGGGGTGGCTTTTCTGCCCTCTAAACAGCGCGCGCCCATGCCCATGGAGGGTCGGAAAGGGCCATGGGCGCGCGTTGCCGGATGGGGGCGTCCGCTCGAACGCGGGCCTCCCCCGACCCCCGAGGTCCGACAACACCGCGCCCGTGCCCGCGGCCGGACCCCCTCCCCTCGACCCCCCTCGTGGGTGTGGGTGCGTGTGTTGTTCGTTCGTCAGTTATCGGTATCGTTGAACCGATCCCCATCCCCATGCCCGTCCCCTTCGAGACCCCCACCAGATTACCACCCCAGTTGGGGTACACCCTCGAAACCCGGAGGAAACGAGCTATATCCCCATCTAGGGGGGTACATCGGCCAGTGGGGCCCAGGCCACGCCGCTGGGGATGGGGATCGGTTAAACGATACTCAAGTTAGCTCAGGTCGATCGTGACATCTTGCGGATTCTGTTGGTTCACAGGTCGGATGCTCACCGATCGCGCGAGCTGATCGATGCCGTTGGACACGTCATCGCGCGGGGTGCACCGCGACAGCTTGAGATTTCGCCGCGGCGATGGTCACAACATGTCACCATTGCCTCAGGGGCCGCGTGCGTGGAGAAATGAACTATCGGCCCAAAGGCTGGCTGCGCATGATGCGTGGCTCAAGCAAATTCGCCACCCCCAGGCGAAGTTACCCGTGTGCAAGGGCTTTTGCGCCGCGGAACCCGAGGGACCTCGCGCCGCCGCTCACTGAGCACACTCCTACTTGCCAACGTCCACATCGCATCCAGGACGAGTCCAGCCAGAAGCAGCTCGGCCCCTTCCTTCGTACCAGTTTTTTGGCCCCGGAATTGGGACATTTGCTTCGCGCTCCGCTCCATCTCCTTCCACTTCTCCTTCCCTCGCCTCCTGTTTGTTGGTTGTTTCCGTTCGGAGGTTTCCGCACGTTTGCCCGAGATGATCGGGCGCTTCGCCCCTCCACCCTCCTCCGTGTCTGGGCTCCCTCCTCGAGCCTCGGCCCCTGGGGCCGTGCGAGAGGGCCCCAGAAGCCCCTGCGGGCCCAGACGGGGAGCGCGCACAGGAGGACGAGCGCGGCAGTGCTCTTCGGGTTGGAGGCGGAGGCGGAGCCGTGCGACCCCGGCGGCGCGACACGCATACAGCATCGTGCAACATGCAAGCCAGGCCTGTCTCTCTCTACAGGGGGAATGTTCAACAATAGTCAAATGAGCAGTGTGGGGACGATTTTAAGGATTTGTTTCGATCATGTTTGGGTATTAGTTGATTATCTGTTTGTCCAAAATCCCCCTGTAGGGGGACATGCCCGGCCTGAATGGAAAGTCATGACTGGGGTCCCAGACCCCCAATTCCCGCATCCTTCCTCGAACTGGATCGATCAGCGAGGGCTCATGGGCCCGCAGCTGGGCGAATATCCGCCCGGCGCGGCCAAAACTGCGACGCCAGGATCTCCGGAAGGAGCAAGAGGAGGGCGGATCGACCTTACTCCCAAACACGGCAAGACGATTTAACAGTTGAATCGTTATTAAACGGACCGCGTTAATCGTTAGAGTTATCGTTCGATTTACCGTTAGATTTGACCGTTAATCGTTAAAACTGCTGCTGCTCGCGGACCCGTTAAATTTTAACGGGTCCGCGAGCAGCGGCAGAGCTCCATGCAGTCAGAAAGCTCAATTTGTGAGGGAAGGAGGGGGAGAGAAGGAACGAAGCTTGGGATGCCAGAGGTTTTGACCACTTCCCCAGGACTGGCTTTCCATCCCGAGCGTTCAATTGCGGCCCCTGCAGCCCGGAACTGCCGAAACCCCGCCCGTCGCGCTTCTCTATTCCAGCGCGAGGGGGTCTGGGGAGGAGGATGGGAGGCACACGGACCGCTTCTCCCCTAAGGAGGCGGAGGAGGAGGAGGCGGCGGAGGAGGAGGAGGAGGAGGAGGAGGAGGAGGAGGAGGAAGAGGAGGAGGAGGAGGAGGGAGGAGGGAGGGAGGGAGGGAGGGAGGGAGGGAGGGAGGGAGGGAGGGGAGGGAGGGAGGGAGGGAGGGAGGGAGGGAGGGAGGAGGAGGAGGAGGAGGAGGAGGAGGAGGAGGAGGAGGAGGAGGAGGAGGAGGAGGAGGAGGAGGAGGAGGAGGAGGGAGGAGGAGAGGAGGAGGAGGAGGAGGAGGAGGAGGAGGAGGAGGAGGAGGAGGAGGAGGAGGGAGGAGGAGGAGGAGGAGGCGGAGGAGAGGAGGAGGAGGAGGAGGAGGAGAGGAGGAGGAGGAGGAGGAGGAGGAGGAGGAGGAGGAGGAGGAGGAGGAGGGAGGAGGAGGAGGAGGAGGAGGAGGAGGAGGAGGAGAGGAGGAGGAGGAGGAGGAGGAGGAGGAGGAGGAGGAGGAGGAGGAGGAGGAGGAGGAGGAGGAGGAGGAGGAGGAGGAGGAGGAGGAGGAGGAGGAGGAGGAGGAGGAGGAGGAGGAGGAGGAGGAGGAGGAGGAGGAGGAGGAAGGAGGAGGAGGGAGGGGAGGAGGAGGAGGATGGAGCGGAGGAGGGAGCGGAGGGAGGGAGGAGAGGGAGGGAGGGAGGGAGGGAGGGAGGGAGGGAGGGAGGGAGGGAGGGAGGGAGGGAGGGCGGGAGGGAGGGAGGGGAGGGAGGGAGGGAGGGAGGGGAGGGAGGGAGGGAGGGAGGGAGGAGGGAGGGAGGGAGGGAGGGAGGGAGGGAGGGAGGGAGGGAGGGAGGAGGGAGGGAGGGAGGGAGGGAGGGAGGGAGGGAGGGAGGGAGGAGAGGGAGGGAGGGAGGGAGGGAGGGAGGGAGGGAGGAGGAGGAGGAGGAGGAGGAGCTCCACCCCCCCCCTCCGTCTTCAGGCGGCGACGGCGACCCGCGCAGCGCCTTCTGCCAGGCGCCCGCGCTCGCGCCGAGCCGCCGCGCCGCCCCAGCTCGGCCCCTTTGGCGCGTGCCCGGCTCCCTCGCGTGCCGAGGGGGGTTGCCGCCGAGGCCTCCCGGCTCGGGCGGCGGCGCCTGCTGCGCAGGGGGCTCGGAAGCCACGGCCCCCACGAGGGCGCGAGGTTACAGTGGAAGCCCATGCCAGGAAGCACCCGGCTTGCCTCCAGGTTGCCCCTGTTGGGCGCTGCGTAATGGGGGGGTCATAAATGGGGGGGTGGCGAGGGTGGTTCGAAAAGGTACCCAAACGGTACCTAAACGAGCCCCCTGGGGCTCTGGAGGGGCCCGAAAGGGGCACGAAAGGGGACCTTTTCTGACCCCCCCATTTGTGACCCCCCAATAAGCCACGCCCAACCCTGGGTTTCTTGGGTTTCGACGGTGTTGCTATGGAGAGCGCGGCGTTTCCGCGCCAAAGGTCAATGGACGTCCTGGTGTCGCAGGGTTGGGGGGCTCTCGTGGAAGGTTTCTCGTGGTCGAGCTTCTGCTGCACTCGCGCTTCGCGGTTCGCGGTCTGCTCCCCTCCTCCTCTTCTGGGCAAGCGTGCAACGGAGACGACACGAGTTGGCGAAGGTGCGCCTGTCGTCGATACCCTTCGCGTGCCGATCAGCACGAAGGAGGTCTGACTGAGGAGGGTCACGTCGTGTGCATTCACCATGCGTTCCGACGGAAATGTCTGCCCGGCTGGGGCCCTCTTTGAGCACAGACTGACAATTAGTTCGGGCTCGTGAGTTCGACTTCCATGAAGAAAATCACGGACCACTGATTCCTCGCTTCGCGGGGTGCACCTCATCATCACGTGCAACCCATCTGTTGCGGGGCTTGGTGGGAGCCCCTTCGGGGCCTCCTGGAGGAGGCCCCTCGGGGGCCCCTTGGGGGCCTCTTGGGGGCTGCTTGGGGGCCTCTTGGGGCCTCTTGGGGCCGTCTTGGACTTTCTTGAGGTGCTCTTGCGCGGTCTGGCCCCTCGGGAGGCCGTCCTGTGGGCGTCTCGCGGCCGTTTTGGGGCTTTCTCGGGGTGTTCCCTTGGGCCGTCTTGGGGGCCTCGAAGACCGTCTTGGGGGTGTCTTTGGGCCGTCTTGGGGTCCTCCTGGGGCCGTCTCGGGGCCCTCTTGAGGGCTTCTTGGGTCGTGTTTGGGCAATTCTGGAGGCTGCTTGGGACGTCATGGGCCCCTGAGAGTTGAAAAATGCGAGAACGCTAAACCCCTTCAACATCCAATGGACAAGCAATGAGTTTGGCATCTGGAGGCGCTCTTGGAGGGCCTCTTGGGGCCCTCTCCGGCCTTCTTGGGGGCTTTTTGGGCCCTCTTGGGGCCATCTGGGACCGCCTTGGGGTCGTCTTGGCCCGTCTTGAGGCCATCTTGGGTCATCTTGACGCACTCTTCGACCCCGAAGAGGCCCCAGGGTCCCAAATCATAGATTTCCCATCGGTTTTTGTGAGTTGTGAAGCCTCGAAAGGGGTTCTTCTCTTGAGGGTTGATGGATGTGGGGTGGCCCCAGGGGCAGGTTTAAGAGGTGGAGACATCATAATGTAGAATAATAGAAGATGTATCAATCATGCAGAAATGCGAAACATGGGACTTGTGCATTAATTGGATACCTTGGATACGTTGTATTAAGGCGTTCGCCGACAAACGCTGCCGCTCCATTGCGTTACAGCATCCGCGGACCTGCCTCGGGCCACACGTCACTTCAGACGTGGATTCCTCTTGCTTCGCGGTGTGAACGTCAGGAGCACGTGCAGTCCAGACATTGTGGGGCTTGGTGGCAGCCGCTTTAGGGCCTCTTGGAGGTACCTCGGGGGCTTCTTGGGGACTCTTGGGGGCTTCTTTGGGTCCTCTCGGGGCCTCTTGGGAGCGTCTTGGGCCGTCTTGGGGCGCTCTTGCGCTGTTTGGCCCCTTCGGTTGCCGTCCTGGTGGCCCCTCGCGGCCGCCTCGCTTCGCTGGGTGCACATCCGGAGCACGTGCAGTCCAGACGTTGTGGGGCCTGGTGGAACTCTTGGATGTATCTTGGGGGCTTCTTGGGGACTCGTGGAGGCTTCTTTGGGTCCTCTTGGGGCCTCTTGGGGGCGTCTTGGGCCGTCTTGGGGCGCTCTTGCGCCGTTTGGCCCCTTCGTTGGCCGTCCTGGGGGCCTCTCGCGGCCGCCTCGGGGCTTTCTTGGGGTCCTCTTGGGCCGTCTTGGGGACCTCCTGGACCGTCTTGGGGGCCTCCTCTGGGCCGTCTTGGGACCAGCTCGGGCCATCTTGGGGCCCTCTTGAGGGGTCCTTGGACGGCTTGGGTCCAATTTGGAGGCTGCTTGGGCCGTCATGGGCTTCTGAGAGTCCTAAAGGCAAGAACGGTACAAGCCTTCAAACACCTAGAATGGAGAAGCAATGATTCTGGACTCTGGAGGCGCTCTTGGGGGTCCTCGTGGGGCCCTCTTGGGGCCTTCTTGGACCGTCTCGGGGCCGTCTTCGTTCGTGTTGAGGCTATATTTAGCCGTCTTGACGGCCTCTTGGACCCCCAAGGCCCCCAAGGGGCCAGATTCGCTGATTCTCTATAGGTTTTCGTACGTTTTTGGGCTCCAGAAGGGGGGGGGGGGCATCCTGGTCGGCGGATGTGGCGTGGCTCCTGGGAGGGGGATTAGGGGGGGACATGCTCAAGACACATCAAGTATTGGATACATTGAACCCGTTGCATTAGGGCTTCCGCTCCGCTGCGCGACCTGCCCTACGGCAACACGTCACTACCGGACGTGGATTGCACAGGTTTGCGCCACATCCGCCGAGCCCTTGCCACTGCATGCGGCCAGACGGCGGGCGATGGCGACGTTCGACGTTCGCCCGACGTTCGAGCGTGAAGGCGACCGTGGACCAGCTCGGCGCTCCCGCTACGTATCGAAGACGCTTACGGCGAATCACCGCCGCCCCCTGCCTTTTTGGACGCGTCTATATGGCCGAACGTTGAGGCCAGACCTGCCAAGCCATCGGACCATGTGTTCCCCGAATCGGTTTGGAAAGCCTTCGGGGAACACGTGGGCATCTTGAAGGTCATCCTGGCCGTCTGGAGGCCATTTTGACCCTTTCGGGCCTTCTTGGAGGACGTCTTGGAGGGCTCTTGGACCGTCTTGGAGGCCATCTTGAGCGTCTTGGAGACCTCTTGGGCCGTCTTGGGGGCATCTTGGGGCCGTGTCTTGGGCCTCTTGGGCGATCTTTGGGGGCACTTGGGCCGTCTCGGGCCGTCGGAAGGCAGGAAAAAAGCAAATGCCACAATCGTTCAAAAACCCATGGGAAATCAATGATTGTGGCCTTTTCGGGCCTTCCTGGAGGCCCTCTTGGAGGCCTCTTGGGCCGTCTTGGGCCATCTTAGGGCCATGTTCTGGTCCGTCTGACGCCGTCGGAAGCAGTTTGGAGGGCCTCTATGGGCCGACTTGGGGCCCCCTTGGACTGCTCCAGGGCCGTCTTGGAGGCCATCTTGGGCGTCTGAAAGGCCCCCTGTGCCGTCTTGGGGGCCTCTTGGGGCCGTCTTGGGGCCCTCTTGGGCCGTTCTGGGGCCATCTTGGATGCCTCTTGGGCGACCTTTCGGCGATCTTTGGGGCCTCTTGGGCCGTCTCGGGCCGTCGGAAGGCCGAAAAGAAGCAAATGTCAAAATCCGTCAAAAACCTGCGGGAAATCAAGGTTTGTGCCCTTTTCTGACCTTCCTGGAGGCCCTCTTGGGGGCTTCTTGGGCCGTCTTGGGCCAGCTTCGAGCCAACTTCGGCCATCTTGGTGGGTTCCTGGCACGTCTGACGCCGTCGGGAGCCGTTTGGGAGGCCTTTCTGGGCCGACTGGGGGCCCTCTTGGGGCGCTTCGGGGCCGTCTTGGAGGCCATCTTGGGCGTCTTGGAGGCCATCTTGGGCGTGTTGGATGCCTTTTGGGCCATCTTGGGGCCCTCTTGTGGCCGTCTTGGAGTCTACTTGGGCCGTCATGGGGCCCTCTTGGGGGCCTCTGGGGCGATCTTGGGGGCCTTTTGGGCCGTCTTGAGCCGTCGGAATGCCGAGAAGAAGCAAATTCCAAAATCCCTCAAAACCCTAAGAAAAATAAATGATTTCGGCCTCTTCGGGCCCTCCTGGAGGACCTCTTGGAGGCCTCTTGGGCCGTCTGGGAGGCCTCTGGGGGGCCTCTTGGGCCGTCTTGGGCCGTCTTGGACTCTCTTGGGCCGTTTTGGAGGCCGTCTTGGACCATCTTGGGCGGACTTGGAGGCCATCTTGGGCCATCTTCGCGATTTTCTGAGGATGTCCCGAGCGAAACGGCCGTTTCAGGCATTGACTGACGCAGTTTCCGGGTGGCCGGCGGGACGTGCCGGAACCCCAGGGGGTGTTCTTTTGGAAAAAGAGCCAAAACCAAAACCGAGAGGGTTCGGCACGCCAGGCACCCCTGCGATGAATCGACAGGGGGCGGCGGATCGAATGGCCTTCGGCCCATCCCGCCACCGTGGTTGCGTTGTGGATCATGGGGCGCAGATCCGAGCCGTAATAGATGCGGATGCCGCTACCCTTGCCTCGGTTTCGCCCTCTGGGGCCTCCTGGGTGGCCTCCGTGGCCACCGCTGGATTCACTTCGACATGCTGGTCAGAACGCACCCCAGGGCAGGTCTGGGGAGTAGCGGTGATGGTACCTTTTAGTTTCGCCACCTTCGTCGTTCCTCATCCTCGTCTTCCTCCTCCTCCTCCTCCTCCTCCTCCTCCTCCTCCTCCTCCTCCTCCTCCTCCTCCTCCTCCTCCTCCTCCCCCAGGGGGGCGGCGCTAGGGCACGGAGTGGTTCACGCTTCGCGCAGCGCGGAGCGCGAGCTCAACTGCCCTTGCCAGAAGGTGGCGGCCGAGGGTGCAGTGCTCTCAAAATCACCACCCACCAAACCACCCCAACCCAACCCGAAGGCCCAAATTTATCTTCGATTTCCAGTGGGGGGGGGTCAGGGAACATTGAAAAAACACATGGAACCCGTACCCCCCCCAACCCGAAATTCGGGTCAAATTCGGGTCTTCGGGTTGGGTTGGGGTGGTCTGGTAGGTAGTCAAAAACGCTGAAGTTCGAAGCAGGAAAAGCGGCTGAAGCATCAACAGTGAGGTCCTCGCGGTTGTCTTGGATGTGCGTTGTGCCCAGGAGGGGAGGGGGGCCCAGCGCTGATCCCAGGAATCCGCGCAGCCTCTAAACGCGTATGTTTCCGCCGAGGTTGGTTGTCCAGAAGTGCGGAGCAGTTTGGGCTCGGACGGGGCTTGCTGTTCTTTGTGTCCTCACATGACAGTTCCCCCAGCGCTCCTCCTGCACCCGGGAGCTTCTTGGGCTGAAGGTGGGCGCCAGTCTCTCAGCGCTTCTGAGTAGCACGATGATGCAATGATGGTGGGGTGCTCAGGAGAGGGCCTCCTCCTCCTCCTCCTCCTCCTCCTCCTCCTCCTCCTCCTCCTCCTCCTCCTCCTCCTCCTGCCTCGCTTTCGGCGCATTTTTGATTTCCGCGGCAGCTGGCAGAAGGTCTGCGGGGGCACAGCGGCGGGGGCCCGCCCGCGCAAGGGGTGCGGAAGGCGGCGTAGACAAACGTGAGGCGGTAGTTTCTCATGTGTTCGGCCACGCGCAGAGGGGGGGTTGGGGAGGGGGAAAGGCTCCTTAATAGCACCCCGGCTTCTTGGAAGGCGCGGGCCGTATCTAAATCTATATATATATATATACATATACATGTGTATGTACATATATATATATATATACACATGTAAGGCCCGCGCCTTCTAAGAAGCAACCTTCTCCTAAGAAGCATTCCCCCCGTCCTACCCCCTTCTGCGCGCCGCCAAAGTGTGTCCATGTTTTTTGGAGTCGCCCATAGGAGATCCGATCCTGCAGAGAAGGAGGAGGAGGAGGAAGAGGAGGAGGAGGAGGACGAGGAGGAGGAGGAGGAGGAGGAGGAGGAGGAAGGGTAGGACAGTACCCGGCCGGGGAGGCTGAGCCTGAGCAAGCGCCGCGCCAGCGTACGGCACCTCTGTGCGCAGCCGCTCCGCGGGCGGGATGGGCTCGGACGCGTTCTCTCACGATTCCCGTTCTGGCCGCCGAAACGCCGAGGCATTCGCAGTAGCAGTGGTTGTCGGGGGAGGAGTTGGTCTAGGCTTAAGTCGGGCCTGTCCCCCTACAGGGGGATTTTCGACGACAAATATAAAATACTCCCAAAATAATCCAAACATTGTCCAAAAATAGCCGGGGGACAATTTTTGAGTATTGTTTTACCTTTTTGGGGCATGTTTGGGGTATTTTTTTAATTTTTCGTCGAAAATCCCCCTGTATGGGGACACGCCCGACATAAGTCTAGGCCTCCCGGTGGGGTTCGGAGCAGATGGGGTCGGAGGATCGCGCCGCATCGCAGATGCCTCGCCGATGCGGCTCGATGTGGGGCCCGATTTGCTTCAAGTCGACGTCGCCGATGCACCGCCGATGCATTGCCGATGTATTGGGGATGCGGCGCGATCCTCCGACCCCATCTACTTCGACTCTATCTAGGAGGTTCTGGTTGGACGGGCGTTCGACATCCGCTTCCACGACCCAGGCGGGTTGTCGAGTGAGACTCCCGCTGGTTCAGGTGTCGCGGAAGGCCTCTTCCGCTAAATCTTTCACTTCGTCCCCATATCACTTGACTCGGCCGTCTTCTGCGCATCTTCTCGGTCTCCTCGACGTCGTCCTCCTCGTCGCTCTCCACCTCAATCTCGTTTGAGTACCCCAGGACCCAGCCAGAGGACCGAGGAGGAGGGCAGAGAAGCAGGAGAGGGGGGAGGCACAGGGACGTCCAAGGAGGGCCTCCAGAGATCTTTGGAGCCCTTCGGAGGGACCCACGGAGCAAGGAGGGCGAGGGAGGGGGAGGGCCGAGGAGGGAGAGGAGGCGGAGGCGGAGGCGGAGGCGGAGGAGGAGGAAGAGGAGGAGGAGGAGGAGAAGACAGATCAGAGACCCTGGGACAAGTCGGCCTCCGCCGCCGTTCGCGACGTCCGGCGGACGCCACCAGGTCATCTGGTGCGACCAGCGGGCTTTCAAGTCGGACCGGCTGCTGGGTCGTCGTCGTCGCCGTTGTTGTCGTCCCTTTGTTCTCCTCCCTCTCTCGACCTCCTCCCTTCTCCCCTCAACCTCCTCTCCCTTCTCCCCTCCTCCTCCTCCTCCTCCTCCTCCTCCTCCTCCTCCTCCTCCTCCTCCCTCCACCTCCTCCCTCCTCTCCCTCCTCCTTCCTTCCCCACCTACACCTCCCTTCACGCTTCTTGCCCTCGCGCGCTGCTGCGCGCGGGAGGTCGGAAGAGGAGGACGAGGAAGAGATTGGACGAGGAGGAGGGGTAGTTAGCAGGAGGAGGAGCAGGACGAGTCCAGGAGAGTTCCGAGAGCGTACTTCGAGGCAGAGGCGGAAGAGGATGATGATGATGATGCGCAGGAGGAGGAGGAGGAGGAGGAGGAGGAGGAGGAGGAGGAGGAGGAGGAGGAGAAAGAGGAGGAGCAGGAGGAGGAGGAGGAGGACCACGACGACGACGACAACCAGGGTGTATTAGTGCTGCGCGAATGTTGCGTACAAGTGTGTTGAAACTGCGCATGCTGCCACAGCCAGAATATGCTTCTGCGCGGGGAATGAGCCGAGACAGGCGGGAGCGAACAAATCCGGGCGAGCCTGTCGAACCCGGTCCTTGCCGCCGACCCCGGCCCCTGCGAGAGCTTGGCCTCGACGCTGCCGCCGGCAGAAAGCGCTCCTGGAGAATCGGCGGGCCATCTGGCTCCGATCGAGGAATGGAACGCTGCACAGACATACATCGTCGCATCGTCGGGCCACTGGCGGCGCTGGAGGCGCCGCCCCTGGGGGACCAGCGCCGATCCAAGAACTCCGTGAGGAGCTCTCAGAATTTGTTATGGTGCCGCTTCTTGATCTTCGATTCGACTTAATCGCAGCACCTCGATCCTTCGCCAGTGGCAGCGCGAAGGCCGCAGTCTGGCGCCAGCAGGCGGCGGCAGCAGGACCTCGCCCGCGACCGGCCCCGTCGCATGCCTCGCGTCGGTGAGGAGGACCGCCGTGGCCGTGGCGAGCAAGAGCGCAACGAGAGGTCATCCCTTATAGGGTGCCACATGCGAGCCCTACCCCTACCCCCCACGATTTCTGAGGGGGAGGGGGAGGTTCACTCTGTTCGGGAGCCCCCGAGCGAAGTGAGCCCCACCCTCCCCCTCAGAAATCGTGGGGGGTAGGGGTAGGGTTCCCATGTGGCCCCCCCCACCTGAGGGATCCCTGCCTGCCCTTCTGCTCTCGCGAGGAGGAGACCTGCCCTGCGCCTCGCGCAGTGAAGCAGCGCCCGGCACAGGGCGTGGATCGCGCCAGGCGGCCTTCACCATCTCTCCGGAGGGGGAAAGACACACAGACACATTCAATTGTTGACTCCCAGGAAAATCAGGGAGCATATTGGAAATGGGGGGGAGACAAAAAACCCAGAACATACGGGAAAATATCGGAATCCTGCGAGTTGTGTGTAATCGTTGGTGTGTTTGTGGGCCCCTTCAATCTTTCCTGGCAGCACGCGAAGGCACACAGCCCGCCGCAGAGAGGCGCGGGGCCCCCAGAGAGCCTCTGCGACCCGCTGGGCCCTCCGTGAGTGCAGTGGAGTGGGGCAGCTGTGTCGGCTGGACATCAGAGCCTCCTGTCTTGGCGCTCCAGGGGCCTCTCCACATCCCTCCTCCTCCTCCTCCTCCTCCTCCTCCTCCTCCTCCTCCTCCTCCCTCCTCCTCCTCCTCCTCCTCCCCCTCCTCCTCCTCTCCTCCCCTCCTACTCCTCCTCCTCCTCCCCTCCCCTCCTCCTCCTCCTCCTCCTCCTCCCCCTCCCCCTCCCCTCCCTCCTCCTCCTCCACCTCCTCCTCCCCCCCCCTCCTCCTCCGCCTCCCCCTCCTCGTGTCCTGGACATCAGAGCCTTCTGTCTTGTCCGCTGGACATCAGAGCCTGCTGTTGTGCGGCGCGCAGAAGAGGGGGAGTGTCAGCGGGGCGGCCATCAAAGAAGGCATCTCGCCTCTTCGAAGGCGTGGGGCGCGATGACTTCAAGTGGCCAGTCGCATGTAAGGGGCCCTCTGCACTTTCAGAAGTCCCCTCCTCAGTCTAGCCCCCAAGCCAGAATGGACTTCAATGGGGGCCAGTCCAATCTGTGTGAGGCCCCCTTGCCCTCTCAGAAGACCACTTCTCAGCCTAGCCCCCTAGCCAGAAGGGGGGGAGGAGGACGAGGAGGAGGGTGGGCGCCGTGAGTGACGAGCTTGCTTCGCTGTGCGTTCCCGTGGCTTCATGGCTGGAGACGGCGTGGCCACACGACTCTCTCGCGAGTTCTTGTGGGTGGCTCGGGCGCGCAGGTAGACCAGAGAAGATGTGGTTCGCGAGAGAGAGAGAGAGAGAGAGAGTGAGAGAGAAGAGAGAGAGAGAGAGAGAGAGAGAGAGTCAAGCCAGGTCCGAGCCGATTCCAGCTCGCTTGCCGACCTCGCTTGGGGTGTCTGGGATCTGGGCGGGCGGTGCGTTCTCCTCCTCGCTCCTCCTCTCTCTTCCTTCTCCTCCCCGCCCCGCCTCGGCCACCTCTCTCCCCCCCCCGCGCCCCGCCCTGCCACTCCCTCTCCGCGGCCGTGCAGGGTTTCCGTGCTTCCTCGGACCGTCGGGTGCGAGGTTCCATTTGGCTACCTGCGATCTCTCTCTCTCTCTCTCTCTTTCTTCCCTCCATCCTTCTCTCTATCTGGCCCCTGGGGAAGCTCCAATGTCCTCTTTTTCCTAGTGGACAGGACCCCCCTAACCAGACAGCGAATGAGTGGGGTTTCCCGAGGGTGGTTATGGGCTTCTGCCTCGGAGACGAGCCCCAACCAGGCCCAGATCGTCCCTCTGCTCCTTGGCCTGGTCAGGGTTTCCCTGCTCCGAGCTCCTCCTCCTAGGTGACGAAGATGTCTGCCAGGAGCTGCTGTAGCGGCTAAGGCACCCGACGCAGCGCAATTGAGCGTGCGTGTTGGCGCCATGCCGTCAAGCTGAAGCAAAAGCTGCGTCACGGCGCTACTATGCAGCATTTTCTCCATTGTATCTTCGACTCTGTCCGCCATCTCTGTTTCAGCTGCTCATCGTCCCCACCCCTCCCTCGTTCAAGCTCTTCCTCCCCTTCCCCCCCCCTGCCTCCGCCCCAGGACTCCAATTCGCTCCGAGCCGAGCTCGATGGCGCAACCCAGTTGCAGGCCAAGGCTTCCTCCCTCCCGCCCCTCTCCCCGCCCTCCCTCGCGGCGACGACGGCGACGGCGACGGCGACGGCAACGGCAACGGCGACGGCGACGGCGACGACGACGACGACGAGTCGACGACGACGACGACGACGACGACGACGACGACGACGACGACGACGACGACGACGACGACGACCAGATCTTCGACGAACCGCTTTTCTCAATTCGAGCGTGGTTCCTCGATTTCGGCCTCCAGGGCCCGTTATCCTGCCCCGGGAATGTCGACTATGGATCCCCCGCGAAAAAGTGGCCCCAGGGCAGGAGGGGGGGGGGGGGCAGGACCTCTGGGGCCGCGAACTGATACATCACGCGGAGACAGTCCAGGCCGGGGGGGGCCGAGCGCTCGATCCCGCGCGGCGGCGTCTCTCGGACGAGAATCGGCCACGCGCAGAGGGGGGTAGGGGGAAGGGGGGGACGCTTATTAGAAGCGCCCCTGCTTCTTAGGAGGCGCGGGCCTTCTCTGTACATGCGAGGCCGGCGCCTTCTAAGAAGCAGCCCCCTCGCAATAAGCCTTCCCCCTCCCCTTACCTCCCTCTGCGCGCCGCCAAGATCGGGCGATCGCAAACATGGATCAATGGGGCGTGGATTAGCGACGGGTCCCGCTTCCACGGGGAAGATCGCGCATTTCCGCCGCCGAGCGAGGCGGCAGCGGCCGCATTTTGGGGAGGGCACTTCCCCCGATCCATGGATTTGGCGACCGCGCGCCAAGTCCATGGATCGCTACTCCATGTTTGCGCGCCCCCGACGAGAGAAAGAGGAGCGATGGTACGTCAAGTTTCCATGCTGCCGCAAGGGGGCACCACGGGAGGCACGAAGTGTGGCTCCTCCGACCGCGGCAGGCCTCGGCCACGGGAAGGTCCCCCGACCTGGCTCTAGAGCTAAGTCGGGCATGTTCCTCTACAGGAGAAACATTCAAGACATAGTTTAACAATACGCTGGGGACGATTTTTCGTTTCTTTCTGACTAGTTTAGAAATGTGTTGACTATTTTTCGTTTTCACAATTTTGGATATTTGTTTCACTGCTTTGGATATTTGTTTCAGAAATGTGTTGACTAAATGATTATGTGTTGGATATTTGTTTCACTATTTTTTGATAATTTAGAAATTTGTTTGTTTTTTCCCTGTAGGAGGACATGCCCGACCTGAATCTAAGGAGCGGCCCGAAGACCACGGGCACTCCCGAGCCCGGAGCGCAAACGGGGCTCAGCCTTGATGCATCCTGGGTTTACTCTGGGACGGGAGGGGTGCATTACAGCATCCTTGATGCATCCTGGGTTTACTCTGGTCTTCCTCCTCCTGCCCCTCCTTGTCCTCCTCATACTCGCACTCCTCCTCCTCCTCCTCCTCCTCCTCCTCCTCCTCCTCCTCCTCCTGCAGGACCTGACCTTGCAGCGCCAGTGTTTGGCCGAGCTGGGCTCGGGAGCCGCTCGCGGCCAGGGGGTGGCTCCAGCAGCATCAAGATCCATAGCAAGGATGCGCTGCGTCATCAAGGCTGCCCTTTCGTATCCCTGCTTTTCGGCACATCCTGAGACAATGCTGACGTCTAAGATCGGGGGAGCGTAAGACCCGGTTTTGCCAGGACTCGGGTTCGCCATCGTTTTTTGACGACCGCGATTCGGATTTTGACGAGTAGGAGTTTCGTGGGGTGTCTGCAGCGGGAGGCCTCGTCAAAATGCAGGCTCGGCCTCGTCATTTGTTTGACGACCTCGTCGGGGATTTCCGAGTCACCCGTACCCGGGTCTTACGTCTCCCCGATAAGAGCTTTGGATGGACATTCGAGGGCGGCAAAGAGGGGGGTGATGACTAGGGGGGGGTGGATATCATGGCGTGGGCCGTGATATTTCCCCAGGTTTCATGGCGCCTCTTCTTATTTCATTGCGTCCCCAGCCCCCCCCCCTTGGCCGCGCACGTGCCGCCGGTCATGCTGTGCACCCCTCCCTCTCTCTGACGCCCCCCTTTTGGCCGCTCCCGAGACATGGCGCTTCCAACGTGTCCTTGCCTTGGCAACCTTCCTGTGGAGCCGGGCTCGGGACGCCCCCACGCAAATCGCAGCGCATCTGGAGGTTTCCAGTCAGGGCTTCCCGGCGGCGCCGTTCTCGCTCGCCACATGCTGGCGCGGGGGCGCCGGCCGTCAACGGAGAGAAGGCACGCCCGCAAAGATTTTCCGAATCGGCAGAGCGGTGCCGCGCGCGGCTGCTCGCCGCGGGCCCCCCTTGGGGGGCCCTTCGCGGACCGAGCCCCGGGGCTGCGGGGAGGCGCGAGCGACGGCGGCGCGCCCGATGGGAAGGGGCAGGCGCCGCCGCCCCTCCTCTTGCAGGAGGGGAAAGAGCACACACAGGCACAATGACTCGTCGACTCCCCAGAAAACATGGGGAAATGTGGGAAGTGGGGGGGAAGACGAAGACCCAGAAACTATGGAACATATGGGGAATCTTTTTATTTGTGTGTATTTGTTGATGTGTCCCAGGGCCCCTTCAGATTCTTGTGAAACGTGGATTCAGAGGTTGGGTAGCAGAGGCGGGCCAGGGGAGCCCGAGCAGCACAGGGCGCGACATGGGCTCAGCGTGGCACGCAGGGGGCTCGCGAGTGTCCAGAAGCTGCCCAGGATGGCCCCGCGATGTCCGCATGCAACGGCAGAGGCCGCGCAGGTGTCGACAGCAAAGTGGGGCTCAGCGTGTGAGAGGACGGATTCATCCGATCGCTTTGCTCACTCTGTCGGCCCAAACTGTATGTAGTGTTCAGTGGATTTCGGCCAAGCTGGCCCCTTGGAGGTCCCTTTGAGTGCTCCTGGAGAACTATGGGGGGCCTCGAAGGCCGCGCCCAGGACGAGAACCCTCTCTGAACCGAGTCTGCCACGAGAGGTAGAGCGCCACATGGGAAGGGTTTATTCCCGCAGCAGTGCTTGCACTTAAGGTTTCGCATTCGTCTTCTCAAGAAACTTGTTAGGTCCGGCGAGGATTCTTCACGTTGCCGCCCGGTGCCGCCTCGTTGCTGCCTCGTGCGCTGGGTTGGTCCGGCGAGCCGGCGAGGTTTCGCCACGTTGCCGCCCGGTTCCGCCTTGTTTCCGCTTCGTGCGCTGAGTGGGTTCGGCGAGGTTTCGCCGTGTTGCCGCCCGTTGCTGCTTCGTTGCCGCCTATGGCTTGCACCGCGTCTACTGCACCACATATCTTGTACCACATAACCTGTACAACTTGACATCCACAGTGCTTGGTGCGATTGGTGTCGCGTGAAGACGCTTCTTTTTCGTCGCCCTGCTTTCGGGCGATGTTTGTGTAGAGGCTGTTTACGGAATTCCCATTGTTCGTTGTATCACTTGCATGGTGGTGGTTGTGGCGGCGATGTTGATGTTGATGACGATGATGATGATGATGATGATGATGATGATGATGATGATGATGATGATGATGATGATGATGATGATGATGATGATGATGATGATGACAATGATGATGATGATGACAATGATGATGATGATGCTGATGCTGCTGATGCTGATGCTGATGATGCTGCTGATGATGATAATGATGCTGATGTTGATGATGATTATGATGATGATTATTCTGAGAGTGATGATGGCGGTGATGGTGATGGAGTTGATGAAGCAGTGAACCATCATACTTAGACGTATGACCCGTTTATCCCGTAAGTTCTCAAACCCTTAAGGCCGTAATTTTTAAACCCTCCAAGGCCCTATACCCTCAAGCACCTTAGCCGTTCAAACCCTTGAGTCCTTAAGCCCTTCAGCCCGGAAGCCCTACAACTCTTGAGTGCTTGAAGGTTTTAACATTTAAACACCTAAGCCCCTGACATTTACACCTTTAGGCCCATAAACCCTTTCGCAATGACACCTGTGAACCAAAATTGTTTAATGAACCCCTCAAGCCCTTCAGCCTTGCAACTCATAATCTTTCAAGCCTTAAACACTTCAACCCTCAAGCCCTTGAACCATTGATCCCTGTAACCCTTGAGCCCCTAACCCCTTAATTCAGCCCCTTAGCTCTTACAGTAACATTCCCGGACAAACCTGGTACATTTTCCAAGCCAGGCAATCATGTTAGCTTCTGGAATAAGTGTGCAGGCGTACGCAGAACATTTGGTTTTGAGATATCCCAGCGTCGCCTCACATATAAGCCCAGACAGTGACTTCATTCGGAAGGCTGGAATTAGTACCAGTTTTTTTCCCCAAGTCGGTCGGGGAAGTTACCAGCTGGTTGGGATTAGCCCGAGTCGATAGGAATTAGCACCGCATGCCTCCCTCCCCCCCGGCGAACGTCGAGAAATTTTTACCGCGTCAGTTTGTAGGTTGCGCGGGGGTTTCTCAAAATTTGGTGCGGGTGCCACTGTTTGCATTTCCTCATAACTCCTTCTATGGCGCACCCAGTATTTCCTTCCAGGCCCGCGCCTCCTTCTCCCCCGCGTCGACTGTAGAACAACTCCTGCGCGGTTTGTTTATCCGCTGCGCAGGAGTTGCTCGAAGTGGCTCCGCCCGCAGGGAGGCCCCCCCTCACTCCCCCAGCCTCGGCGAATTCCGGGAAACACCTGCGACGTCAGTTCGTATGCTGCGCGGGAGTTTCTCGCAATTTGGCGAGGTTGCTGCTGCCAGCATGTCTGCACGATCTTTCCTTTGTCGCACTCGGTATTTTTCTCCATGGCCGCGACCCGCGGCGTCAGATTGTTGCCCGCGCCAGAGTTTTCTTAATTTCGGCGCGGGCGCCGCCGCTGGCTCGAATTTCATCGTGATCTTCTATTGCGCGCGAAGCGTGTCACTCCCAGCCCGCGCGCCCCTTCCCCGTCGCCGCGTTCGAGAGACTGCGCAGGAGTTCCTCGAGGTGGTCCCCGCCCGCGAGGGGGCGCCCCTTCCCGCCCCCCCCCCCCTTCCACCCCCCAGCAAATCAAAGGACGTTCGCGCGGCGGCAGTTCGTGGGCTGCGCGGGCATTCTCGCAATTCTGCGCGGGCGCCACATCGCGCATCTCCTCGCGGCCCCTTTGACTGCGCGCGAAGCGTCCCCGCTGAGCGCGCCCTGCCGGGCTCGCCCCCCACGTCCGCCCCCCGCGGCGAATGGATTACTTCCCGCGCGGTCACAAGACGCGCTGCGCAGGAATCTCTCGCGCTGACCCCCGCTCGCAGGGAGGGCCCGCGCGCCCCCCCCCCCCGCGGCGAATTTCGAGACCCCCGCGGCGTGAGTTTGCAGGCCGCGCGCGAGTTTGTCTGCGTTCGGCGCAGGTGCCGTGTCTGGCATTTCCTTGTGATCTCTCATGCAGCGCATTAAGCATGCACCCCCCAGGCCCGCCACATCCTCTCTCCCGCGGCGAAGTTCGAGCAATTCATGCGCGATGTGTTTATGCGCTGCGCAGGAGTGCTTCGAAATTTGTCCCGCCCGCAAGGAGGGCCCGCGCCGCCCCCCTCCCTCCGCTGCGAATTTAGAGAAACTCTTGCGGCGCCAGTTTGGAGGCCGCGCTGGGACTTTTCGCAATTCGGCTCGGGTGCAGCTGTCGGCGTTTTCCCATGAACCCTTTATATTGCCATTCAGGGTGCCCCTCCCGGCCAGCGCCCCCCCCCCCCGCGGCGAACTGCGAGAATCTCTCGCGCGGGCAGTTTCTAGGCTGCGCGGGAGTTCCTCGAAATGGCGCCCGCCCGCAAAGACGGCGCGCGGTCGAGCCCCCCCCCTTCCCCCGCGGCGAACTTCGAGAAATTATTGCTGCATCCCTGTGTTGTTTGCCGCGCCGACGTGTAGGTTGCTGGAGAGTTTGTCGAAATTCTGCGCCGCGCGCGCCGTTGCTGGCGTTTCTTAATCGCCCCTCCGATTGCGCATTGAGCGTGTCTGTCCAGGCCCGCCGCCCCCCCTTCGCTCGGGGCGACTTTCGGGGGACTCCTGCGCGGCCAGTCCGTAGGCTGCGCGGGAGTTTATCGAATTGGACCCCGCCCGCGCGGAGTGCCTGCGACCCGTACCCCCTCTCCTTTCGCGGCGGATGGCGGGGGGCCTTTGCGGCGCCACATTGCAGGCTGCGCAGGAGTTTCTCGAAGTTCAGCGCGGGTGCCGTGGCTAGCGTTTCCATTCAAGCGCAGCGAATTTCCCCCCAAGCCCGCGCTTCCCATCCTCCGCAGCGACTTTCGATGAGCTCTTGTGTGGTAAATTTATCGGCTGCGCAAGAGTTTCTCGACGTGGCCTCCGCCCGCAAGGAGGGCTCGCTTTGCCCCTCCCCGTCCGTGGAAAACCCAGAGAAATTCACGAATCCCTTCTATGGGGCACGAAGGAATCCCCCCCGGCCCGTGCCTCCCCCTCCCCCGCGGCGAATCGCGAGGAACTCTTTGCGCGGTGCGCCGGGGGGGGTCGGTTCCTCCTGCAGGGAGGGCCCGCGCCCCCCCCCTGGCGGCGAATTTCGAGAAACTCATGCGGAGTCACCTTGGGGGCAACGCGGGAGTTCCTGGAAATAGCGCGCGGGCGCCGCTGCTAACTTGTTTTTGACATTCTTCCCGCTGCGCGCTGAGTATTTTCACCCAGGCCCGCGCCTCTTCCGAAATGGCTTCCGCCCGGAAGGAGTGGCCGCCCAGCGCGCCCCGTGCCCCCCACTTCGCGGCGCATTTCGAGAATTTTGCGCGGGGTCAATTCGTCGGATGCGCAGGGTTTTTTTCGAACTTAGAGGTGGTAGCATTTCCTCATGATCTTTTCTATTGCGCATGAGCGTTTCCTTCCCAGCCCGCGCCTCTTCTTCCACAGCGGCGAATTGTGCGCGGTCAGCTCATAGGCTGCGCAGGAGTTTCTCAATTTGGCGTCCGCCCTCAAGGAGCGCCCGCCCCCCCCCATGCCCCCACGACGAACGTCGAGAAAATGCCCCTGCGGCGCCAGTTTGTGGGAGCATAACAAATCAATTGCGAAAACAAGTTTGGGCGATAACAGCCGTGATCGGCCCTCTCCCCCCTCCCGAGGATCACGCCATGCTATCTTGCTCACGCGCGCAAGAAATTACTGCGGGCTCTGTTTCTTTGTTTCTTCAAAGTTTCGGCGGCCCCCCGTTGTGATGCGATCGGGGGGGGGGCGACCCCCCAGTTCCCCGATCACGCCCGTTATCGCAAATAACCAAAAACAGGCTCCAGGCGGCGCCGGAGTCTCTCGAACATTCGGCGCGGGCGCCGCTGCTATCATTTCTTCATGATCCCGCGTGTTGTGCACCGAATGTGTCCGTCCCTCCAGGCCCGCACCCCCTTCCCCGCGGCGGTTTCCGAGAAGCTCCTGCGTCGTTATTTCTCTTAGGCTGCGCAGGAGTTTCTCGAAATGGTCTCCACCCGCAAGGGGTGTCCGTGTCCGCGCAACGCCCTCCCCCCCCGCGGCGAATGTCGGAGAAGCTCTTGCGTCGTTCGTTTGCAGACTGCGCACATTTTTTTTTTTTTTTTTTTGTGTTCTTCCTCCTTCTCTCGAAATTCGATGGCAGGTGGTGGCGCAGGCGCTCGAGGCACACCAGGTGGGCCCTGCCATGGCACATCAGGTGTTTCGGGGAAAGCTTCAAGCTTGTGCCGAGGGGGGGGGAGGAGGAGGTTGCCCCCCCCGCGGTGCAAGCTTGGAGGTTCTCGAAATGCTTGGCGCGCCATGGAGAACGTGACAAGGAAACGCCTGCGTCACCACCTGCCCGCGGCGTGCCCGCTCAGATTCTGCGGCCGTTTGCATTTTCTATTTCGTTTGCCAATCATTGCGGGGGCACTCGTTGCTCCTGGCCGGAGGCCGTTCCAGTTTGCGCGGGGGTGCTTCCCAATGTGGGGTAGCCCCCCCCCCGCAGGGTAAAACGGTGGCTTTGCAAAAAAACAACCTTTGAAACACCTGCGCCCAGATGGCCAGTGGGATTTGCACGCCGTGCCTGTGCCTGGAGGCCGTCGTCGTCGCCAGAGGGGGGATGGCGTTCAGCTTGTGCACGGCTCTCTCGTGAGGGCTTCCATGTGTTGGGTGAGCACGTGCGGAAGGCGATTGCCGAGGAACCCTGCTATCCCACAGGCGGCAAACAGCGCTCGTGACGCCTGTTCCCCGCGCCTCGCTGTCGCGAGCTGTGTAATGCAGCCGTGTTCCTTTCGAGCAGGCGTGCTGTGCGGCCCGGCTCGTTGGCGATCGGGTTAACTGGCTGGTCTGCGGGGGATCCGTCTGCGCAGCGGCGCGCGGCGGCCCCGGAGGCGCACAAGACTGCCGAGAAATGCATCAGGCTGCTGCAGAAGAAGCGCCGCGCGCGCGAGAAGACAGAGGCGCATCGCGCGCGTTCCGGCAGGGAGGTGGCCGATAGGAGGAGGAGGAGGAGGATGAGGAGGAGGAGGAGGAGGAGGAGGAGGAGGAGGTGGAGGTGGAGGTGGAGGTGAAGGAGGAGGAGGAGGAGGAGGAGGAGGAGGAGGAGGAGAGGAGTCGGAAAAGCGACATGTTGGTGTCATCAGGAGATGGAGGAGAGGCCGAAGAGCAGGAGGAGGATGAGGCGGAGGAGGGAGAGGAGGAGACGGAAAAGGACGAGGAGGAAGAGTTGAATGATGATGCAGGAGTGGAAAGTGAGGATGAGGTTCAAGACGAGCTAGCGGTGGAGGGAAATGAGGAACATGATACGTGATTGCGAAGAACGGAGTGCGACGAGACAGGGGATGATTACGGCGGGGAGAGAAGGAGGAGGAGGCGGTCGATGCAGAAGAAAAGCAATAGGCTAAGAGGAGGGTGAGGAGAAGGAAGATGACCAGTGTAAACCCAAGACATATCAACGATGTTGGAATCATTCCTTCCTCCAAGCTCCCTCAGCATAGGCCCCATGCAAGGAATCATTTCCGCTGAAGGAAGTGCCCCGTTGGGAGACAACCGTTTGAACATCCTGAAGCGTGCCGAAACACCATTATTCGGATTCCAACGCCACGAATCAACTTGACAGTTACGTCTTGTTGATCTTGAGTTGTGCTTGAACACCATTCCTGGGACCTCAATATCGCGGAACAACGTAACTGTCGCGCCCTGAAATTTCTGAACCGTTCCAAAAAAAAACACCATTTATGATACGTCAACCATGAGAACTCGTGAAACCCTTGCACAGGTATAGAACGAACGTGCGCAGCGTTAAGGCGCGAGCCACATTTTGAAAAGGAACCGCCCTCAATCCGCGAAGCTCTTGCAATTGTTCAAAAGGAATTTGCGCGGCGCCAAGGCGAGAGCCACTTTTTGAAAACCACACGCCCGCAGTTCGCGAAGCTCCTGCAAGTGTTCAAAACAAATTTGCGCGGCGCGAAGGCGAGAGCCATTTTTCAAAAACCGCACCCGCAGTCCGTGAAGCTCCTGCAAGCGTGTGAGGCGAATGTGCGCGGCGCCAAGGCGAGAGCCACGTCTTGAAAACCACACGCCCGCAGTCCGTGAAGCTCCTGCGAGCGTTCAAGACGAATTCGCGCGGCGCCAAGGCGAGAGCCACTGCTTGAAAACCACACGCCCGCAGTCCGTGAAGCTCTTGCGAGTGTGTAAGATGAGCGAGCGCCACATTCTGAAAACCACCCGCCCACTTTTGAACATCACCCGGCACTCGGGCCCTTCCTGCGGCCTCTCCGGCGCCCCATGGGGGCTTGCCCAGCGTCTTGGGGGCCCCCTGAGTGAGCTCTCCGCCTCGAGCCTTTTTGGGGGGCCCTGTGGCTTCGTCCTCCCCAGAGATGTGATGCCTTGACTTTTTCAACGCGGGGTCCCAGAAGTCTCGACCCCTTTTGGGGCACCGGCTGTTCGTCCCGAGTGGTTTTTTGTTCGTCCTGAGTGGTTTTTTCGACCCCTTTTGGGGAACCGGCTGTCGTCGGTCCCCAGGGCCAGGCGAGGGCCCTGGAGGTAAAAAAACGGCTTAAGCCGTCCGTCGTGGTCTTTGGCGCAGCGGGGAGGCGGTGCGGGCCTTCGAGCCTGCTCGTCCTGGTGACCATCCGTCCTCGGGAGGCGCTGTCCATCTAGAGATTCCATGGTCCATGGACGTTCGGGGGTGGACAGAGCCCCCACCCTGAGACGTCGATCAGTGACTTGTCCGTTTTCGGTTCTCGAGAGAGGGCGCCGCGGCCGTCGTTGTCCAGGCGTGCGCCCGCCAGGCTTGGGCCCGAGGCAGCTTTTTTTCACTCAGCCACGTTTTGCTAAAGGGGGTTCTGTCTTCTGCTTACTCGCTGCCCCCGTGGCTGCGCGCGAACCGAATCCAGCAAAACGCACGAGGAAACGAACGAGGAAGACGAACCAAGACCCGCGACCCCGCAGAAGCCCCTTTTCCCCGAGTGCACAGCCCCCTAAGAAAGGACGTCCCCGAGAGGCTGAGGGGGTGCTACATGTGCTCCTGGCCCTATGTGCTCCGAGCCTCCCGCGCAACTCTGGGGCACACTGGGCCTCGTGATGGGGTGTTCTGGAGCCCGTGGGGCCCTCTTCGGGAATCCCAGGGGCGCCCTGTTGGTCCAGGGGCGCTCCCGGCAACACCCGAAGAGGTCATCGGGCCAGGCCGCACCGACTCGGTTCGGCTCGGACCACAGTGCCCAGCGGTGGCGGGGCGTCCTGGCTTGCTTATGGGCTCACCAAGGAATGTTCTGAGAACCCGCTGTTGTTTGCGCGATCCGTTATTCGATCATCTATGGCTGAGTCCGTCTTGTTTTGGCACGATGTTTATGCTCTAAGGTCATGTCGTGGCAGGCCTATAGGAATGCTGGGACGGTCGGCCCCTGCTCAACAGTGAGGACGCATATGATACGACGGCCATGTGCTTTTCCTCTGGTTACCCTGGTGTTCTTCGCTCCGCGCGTTGCGCGTCGCGGCCGTTGAAGAAGCTGCTGCGTTCAGCGTGCTCTTGGTTCCCTCCCCACCGTGTGCATCCTTCGCACGGGCTTTCGGGGCTGTGTCTCTTGCGAGGGTTTCTTGCGGCCGTGTCCGCACGTGGCCCCCCTATCTATTTGGCGTCTCTGGGCCCAGAGACACCAAGGCTCCCAAGAAGGCCCAGAGAGGCTCTTGCGAAGCGGGTGGGAGTGGATGGGAGTGGGAGAGGGGGGGAGTGGGAGAGGGGGGCTAGTAGATTCGCAGCGGTGCTCAAGCTCTGGGGTGCTTTGCAGCAGCTCCGCCTCCTCTCTGCCGAGAGGGAGTCTCTAGAGGTGCCCGAGTCGACCCCCCACCGACCGCTGGAGACCCGAGCCACGAGCCGCAAGCCTGACGACGCTGATCGCTCGGGTCGGACGGAAGGGGGAGAATGGGAAAGAGGGCGGGGCACGACATCTGCTACATTCGGCAACGCGCAGAGGGGGGTAGGGGGAGGGAGGAAGGCTTCTTAGAAACACCCCTGCTTCTTAGAAGGCGCGGGCCTTCTCTATAGACGTAAGGCCGAGGCCTTCTAAGAAGCAGGGTGCTTCTAAGAAGCCTTCCCCCCTCCCCCTACCCCCTTTTGCGCGCCGCCAGTACATGCTACTCGGCCCTGCCGTCAGGCACATTCCTTGATACGCGGGCGCCTCCAGCGCCGGGAGGCGCCAGAGAAGTCTGCTACGTGAGCCGATTCGTTTACCCCCACCACTGATTATTCCCCCCCCCGGCGCTGGGAAAGCCAAGAGGCGTCGATTCGCCAGGCCGTTATCGATTACCCTCTCCTTTTCGTCCCACTCGAGCGGTGACGCCGGCGGGCCCCCGGCCAGGCAGAGGTGCCT